>JAKTVI010000029.1:0-174719 GCA_030557115.1 Insectozyma chauliodis | reverse complement strand
CAAGGGAAACTGCAAAAGCTGGATGGGCAGCTAGTGGTATGATACCTTTTTCGGTTGAAAAGGTATTGAGTAGTAAATTGTTTAAAGGACAAAAAGAACAAATTCATTTCGAAGATATTGACACTTTAAGTCCCATAAAACGTGCTAGAGTGTCCAAGGATCCATATGAAGTTGATATTGTCGAAAAACTTCGTCTTGAAAATGAAAATTTGAAAAGAAGTTTCAGATCCAAAAAACGTGAATTTTTGGTAAGAATTCACAACCTTGAAGAAGAGAATAAACAATTAAATACCAAACTAAATTTGACTTCAGACAATAAGAGAGGCACTAAAGTTCATCATGCTGATGAACTGTTTTCTGTACCTTTGGGTGTTGTACAAGGGGTATTACCTCCAAGTTCTCCTGTGAGAAATGAATCAGATAGAGAAAATTCTCCCACGCCACAAAGGCCTAGTTCGAATTCTTTGATATTATGAATCTTCTAGAGTTTAATTTTTAGATAAAATGAATATAAATCAAATTTATGAAATTTTGTAGTACGTACGGGGTATTTTGTATCGCAAATGGTCATTAAAAAAAAATAGTCAAAACTGGATGCGACTTGTATTCAGGGTGCGCGACTTAAAATATACTGCCCTGGCCCCCGCAGGAAGAGAATGTTGGTGCGGATAACTTATTTTTTTTCGCCATTTACTGGGTCGATAAGTGAATGTGTGGGCGGATAGACGACCCGCAAATTCGGCCACTGTAAAAAAGAATTGCAATAGACTTTTAATCCAGTACGGGATCAACTGAGCGCAGGTATAATTGAAAAATGTGGGTGTTTCATAGCATAGTCGATATGCTTTCGAAACACATGGCAGAGAAATAGTTTGTTTTAGTATATATTGTTATACTATAGTGTATATACGATGCATCGTCCCCTATCCCGCCCTCCCAACCTCGTAACCACTATCAACGATTCATCCACGGAAAAAAATTATAGTTAGGTCTGGATACTGAATAAATTGTAATGAATAAGTCTAGCTACTGAATGAAAAATAAAAAATAAAATTAGGGAAAAAAAGCTCGATTGCTTATAGGTTTGGGTCCGTTTTGTCTGAATCGTTGTAGGGCATGGTTGGTACCGATAATGCATGTGACTTACTCACCAACTTGGACCTGCCAGTTGACATTTTGTAAATCGACATCCAACATTTGTAATTTGTTGTTCAAAACCTCCAATTCGGCCATGTATTCCGCTCGGTCGGTCACTGGTACAAACTTGATCTCGTCTTTTGAAAATACCATCTCTTCTTTACTATTGTCTATTATTTTATTGACCAACCGGACTTGTTGTTCAAGCGAGGCCTTTCTGTGAATTGCGTCAGATATTAGTAGTTCTTCACTCTCATCTTCATTTGTTCGAAACTTCTGTGTGACTGTGCAGTTGGTGGTGTTCACCTTAGTAATTAGGTCTTTTAATTGATTCGATTTCTCCACATATGTCTCGAATAATTCGTCCACATCGTCCGCTTTTGTTTGTCCTTCCTGTATTACCAAAGAATACGATATTCGCAGTTTTAAAATCGTTAATTCCTTGTTTAAATCACTGCGTATTTTTAATGCTTCCGCTATCTTCATCATTGTTAATGAAAAAAATAAACGATTGGGATTTGTACTTGTATTTATAGAGACACTTGACTCATCAGTGTTTTGAAAATTGATCTATGTTTGTAAACAAAATTACTCATGTCTGTTTTTTGTTTGTTTATTTGTTTATTTGTTTATTTGTTTATTTGTTTATATGATGAGGATTTATCCGGAGTTATAAAAGTGAGGCTAATTTTCTATTTTGTTTTTCGGCTTTATCATGCGATTAACCCAGGCTTTGAGACTCAAGTCTGACCTCATAAAACAGACGGAAAAGACAAAAGAATTGGTGTTGAAATCGTGTCGTATTCAAGAAGACTCCGAGGCGCAATTCGACCCAGACACACTTTACCGAGAACACAACGCGACCACGGCGGAAATTAACGTCTTGACCAACAATATCGAGTACACCAACAGGATAGTGCGATTCAAGTACGATAAAAAAGAAATAAACATGTTAGAAGCGTTGGCTATACGCGACGACTTCATAAGAAGAATAACTTTGGTCTCATCTATCGTGGCCGGTGGCATCATCCCATCGAAATGTACCAATGTAAAAATGCAGTCCACCATCGACGTGGCTCGTTACGAAGTCATACGACAGGATTTATGTAAACAGTTGTCCCAATTGGATTCCACAATACAAGAACAGAACTGGAAGAGGAACCTTATAGAAACAAGAGAACGGACAGACTTCAGCATCTACATTTATGCAGCGATAATAGTCATTTTTTTACTAATATACAAATACATATAAATAATTCTTGACGTTAAATTGTAATCTATTTTAAATAACCTTAAAAGTTGTCTAGAATTATAAGAAAACTCAAAAATTATGATACTTCTTAAATTTTATATTTTACCTTATCTTGCAATATTTGCGCTAATGTTGCGCAAAACTACGAAAAAAAAAAACGATAAGTGTATGGTTTTTTTTTTGTTTCTGTGTACCAGGTTTCTTTCTGGCAATTCAGCATTCAAACTTCAGCAATACAAATTTTACATCGTTTATGGGAATAAGCATAAATTAGGAATCATGATGTTAAAGGTCGACAAATTAATCTGATGACAAACGTCTTTTTCTTTTTCCACTTTCAAATCGATTGAATACTTCAATTCTATTGTGGCGTCTCTTAATCCCGGACTGTTAATGGCTTAAAGCAAACAGTCTTGATGCTTTACACAAAGCAAATGGTTCTACTTATTGATTCAACTTCGACATTCTTCTTTAACCTGCGTGTCATTCTAAACAAAATTAAACATTTAAACCAAGGTTATAAAACAGTTTGAGCATTTCTCATATAGAATTTGAGTAGTGTAGTAGTTTTTTTAGTAGTCAGACCTTCATTATGATTGCCGCTGTTTAGTAAAGTCGCCATTACACCATATAAAATTTATAATACTGAAGTTTGGGTGTTTTATAGCCGCCTAAGAAACCGGTGAAAATGAAGGGAACCCATGTCAAAAATTTTCATATGATATACCTAGCCGTTAGCCAATTCAACGAATATTGTAAAATCGAGTTTTGGTGACTTTTAGAGAGTAAGGATAAGCTATGAGAGTGTTTTTCTGTAAAAAGAACAAGTTTTCATCGAATTTTGAAAGTTTCAACATTTTTTAATCACTTGAGGTATAAACTCTTATACTGTAAATTCTAATTATTTTCATCGCAATATGTTCCGAGTTATATTTGAAAAATTAAATGCATTATTTAAGCCTAATGTAAGCTTTTTAACTACTCACATCCACAACTAAATAATCCTTTACTGGGATTATTGGTGGGCAGTCAATGAAGGTTCGTCAAATCAGGTTTTATGTTGAATTGAATGAAGTATACGGGATAGGAACCAATTCCGTGATACAATTTCATAATTCTACTCTGCGAAGCTAAATCAACCTCACGGTAGTTTATTTAAAGTTGGTATGAATAATTTCAAACTTTATATATCATAACAATTTGTTTAAAACTCAATCGTTAGCAACTCTTTATTACTGTACGCACTTAAGTTCTCTTTATTCAATATCGATTGGTAATACTGTAGTTTCTCATGGATCAAATTTGTCTCATTCATGATACCTAAACAATCCTCATCATCATACCAATTTATAGGAAGGCTTGTAATCATCATCGGCAACAATATTGATAATTTCTCTAGATATTTCCATTTTTTGACCAAGTTCATATACTTGACTCGTAGACCCGATTTCAGCTCCTCGCTGTTCGAAATCTTCAGCTCTTTATACTCGATATACTTCTGATTTAACAGTTTAAGCTCTTTGTTTAATGCCTTGTTCTCCATTATTAGTGGCAAAATCTCTTGTTTTATGATTTTATAATTATCAAGCTCGTAAGTTGGCTGGGATCGGTGTTTCAAGGTTTTAAAAATCAATCCGTCATCCTCGTCATACAATTGGTTCATTAATTGTAGTATATTCAGCTCCGATTTATTTAGATTCGTTTGATGGATCGATTTCAATATTGGCGTAGTCATCAACATATAGTTATTTAGTAGTTTATCAGTTTTGATCTCATTGTTTTGCAACGTTAAAAACTGGAGTAGCTCTTCATTGTTAGTGATGTTCATTTCCAATTTAATGTGATCCAATTCGTCATCAATTTCTTGCTGAGAAGCAGTAGATATCTTTTTTAATTCAGTTAGATACATCAATTTATTCAATTTGTAGTTTAAGTCCTTATACAAATCGAAATACTGCGATTCGAGTTGGTTTACTGGTTGATGGTCAGTTTCTTTCAATGCTTGTAGTTTAGGTATGCCATATTCGTGAGTCAACAAGGCAGTTGTATTTAATAGTCTCTCACATTGTTTGGCTAACTCATTTGACATTGTATACTAGAAAAAAAAAAACAACCAACAATGTCTTTTGATCCAGAATTGATAAAGAAAAAGTTATTATCTATCGCATCTACGGGAAAATTCACCCAGTTCAACGCCGAGCAATCATCTGACCATTACAAACAATTGAATGACTTTTTATTAAACCATCAAGACAAATTAGATTCAATTGAATTGTTTGCCTTATACGAATTGAATTTCTATTTGGCAATTTTGACCCACAATGAATCAGACGCAAAAATGTCCTTGGATAGGATAACTGACCAATTTGGGTTGAATGTGAAATCTCAGCGTATCAAAATTTTACAAAGCATATACAATGAATCACTTGGAGATTTGAAAAAAGCCAGTGATTTGTTAAGCGAAGATCCTAATGAATTGATATTGAGTCGTAGGTTGACTGTTTTAAGCCGAAGAGATAACGATCCAGTGAAGTACATAACGAACTTGATATACTATTTAAATCTAAGACCAAGTGATTTAATTACATGGGCAGAACTATCCAATGAATACACAAAACTTGGAGATTATAAAAAAGCCATTTTTTGTTTGAAAGAAATAGTGTTACAAAATACTTCAGCATATCCGATGTTTTACAAAATAGGGTTATATGGATATTATGATTTTTTGCAATTACAGGCATCGTTAAGAACAAATGAAAAGAAAGAAAAGCTTCTTGAAATGGTAAGGATAGTGATTGATTCCAGAAACAATTTCTTGCATTGTCTTGAAATCAATGAGAATTATACACAAGCATGGGTTGGGCTACATCAATTATTAAACTTATTCACATTTAATGATAAATTAAGAAAATTAGGTGGTGATAACAATAAAGACGTGAAACAATATTTTAAAGATAACAATCTATTGAGACCAATTGTCAAAAAGAATTTCACCAGATTAGATATAAATATATAGCCATATATTAGATATAAATATAAATATAAAACACCCGCTTCGTTAACCATTCATCAATTATTTCTTTTTAGAATCGCATTTACATTCTGATTCAGAAGCACATTTGCAGTCAGCACCGCAATCACAACCACCTTGATTTGATAAAGTAAAGAATTTAGTAACCATATTGTATAATATATTTGTTGATGTTAAAACTCAATGGGAAAAGTTGGAGTATTTATAGAATTTTTTTTATCTGTTGGATGATGTAACGTCGGCTTTTTTGAGTGACTATTGCTACACGCACCGATCACCAACACCCTCTTTTGGCATCAAACAATGCCGCACTAGTACTTTATTTTCCCGCCTTGTGCGATCGCCGCTCGGTCATGCGTCCAATTGCCTGATGAGCAGCGAAAACAACTCAGGGCCAAAACAACTCAAGCCAAGACAACTCAGGCTGAACAGCTCTAGGCAAACAACCCAGGCCAAAACGACTCAAAAAGAAACTGAATTCAAGTTTAAATTACCAATCGCAAAAGTCCATTGGAATCGATGAGCAGAATTCAAGACAATGTGGTCTATGGAGTAACATTTTAAGTTTTACTGTAGTAAAGAGCTATTTCAACAATCAAAATACAAGCTGTCATCATTTAACGCAACGTGTATCAATGTAAGAGATAAGATATCTTTAATGCAGTTATATTCTATACACATAGTGTCTACCTTTCCTAAAATTCCCCTTTATAATTCAAATCGTCTCTTTGCAAAACTTCATCTAAAATTCCAGCTGAAGCAGCCACTAATCCCAAGAACGGTCTACTTGGATCCAAAACTTTAGATAAATATTCCGGATGGTATTGAGTTCCAATAAAGAACTTGTGGTCTTTCAATTCTATAATCTCCATTCTTTTGCCACTTTCGTCTTTACCTATGAATTTCAACCCTTTGTTTTCGATTCTGTCAATCAACAATGGATTGACTTCGTATCTGTGTCTATGTCTTTCGAAAACACCTTCAGAACCTCCGTACAATTTTTTTGTGATTGACCATTCTGAATCCTCAATAAATCTCGTCTCATGAATACCCAATCTCATAGTACCACCCAATTTGATTTGGTCGACATCAGGCATGTAAACAACTGACGCCTCTTCTTCTTTACACGAGTTGTCGAATTCCATTGATGTTGAGTTTTCGATACCCAATTGGTTTCGAACAAATTCAATCACTGCAATTTGTAATCCTAAACATACACCCAAGTAAGGGATGTTGTTTTCTCTGGCGTATTTTGCAGCAGAAATCATTCCTTCGATACCTCTTGAACCGAATCCACCAGGAATCAATATCCCATCTGCTTGGCAAACATAATGCCATGCTTTATGATATTCACTGAGGTTCTTGCTCTTCATTTCTTCTTCTAAATTCGTTGATTCAACCCATTCTATTTTCAATCTTCTACTACATCTCATTGAAGAGTGTTCTAATGCTTTTATGACTGATAAATATGAATCATGTAAATGTGTGTATTTCCCAACTAATGCAATGGTTACAGTTTCAAATGATTTATCGTGTTGACTTGTAAGATGTCTCCATTTGCTCAATAATTTCTCACCTTTTTCAATTTCGATTTTTGGAATTTCTCCAATTGTCAATTTCTTTGCTAAATATTTCATTATCTTTTGCTGTTTCAACAAAAGTGGTACGTGATAAGTGGAGTTTACGTCGTGAACTGCAATGACTTGTTCTGGACCTACATGGCAAAACATTCCAATTTTCTCAATTGTTTGATGTTGCAATTCTTCTTGACATCTACAAGCAATCATGTCTGGAGTCAAACCTAAAGATCTTAAATCTTTGATTGCAGCTTGTGTTGGTTTCGTTTTTTGTTCTCCATGAATAACAGGTACCAAAGAAACGTGTATCAAAGCAAAATTGTCACTTCCAACTCTAAATTGAAATTGTCTTAAAGCTTCAACGAATGGTGCACTTTCAATATCACCAACAGTACCACCCAATTCGATAATACAAACTTGAGGTTCCAAACCTGTATCATCAACAGGAATCTTGGCTACTCTTTCAATCCAATCTTGTATGGCATTTGTAATGTGAGGAACAACTTGTACCGTTTTACCTAAATAATCACCTTTTCTTTCCTTTTCAATGACATGAGAATAAATTTTTCCAGTTGTGATGTTATGGTTTTTAGTCAATGTGATATTGAGGTATCTTTCATAATTACCCAAATCTAAATCGACTTCACCACCATCATTAAGAACAAAACATTCACCGTGTTCCAATGGTGACATTGTTCCGGCATCGATATTCATATAAGGATCGATCTTGATCGATGTCACTCTCAAACCCAAAGTTTTGAACAATAACCCGGTAGAAGATGCCAAAACACCTTTACCAATACCTGATATAACACCACCTGATACAACGACGTATTTCATTAGAGAATTGAATTGAAAAAGGATAAAGACGTAAATAAATTATGCCCTCTTAAATGAAACGATTTAAGCGGGAAGAAGAAAAGAAAAGAGAGAGAGAGAGAAGAGCAGAAAGATTTCGATGAGAAAAAGGTTAAAAAAATTTCAAAGATGAGGTTTCAGTTTTGTGTTATTAACCGCGTCGACTGCCTAATTGAGAAGTATATGTCAGCTAATTCATACACCGATATAAACAAATTAAATTTATTAAAATTTTAAGTTTATATGGTACCTTGATTAGCTTTATTTTTTTCATATATGCCCATACTTTCATTTCCAAAACCAAGTAAGAAAATTTGAGTCATGGCAATGGGATGGATCACACGTAAATGTGTATTGTTTATACAATCTTAACTCCGCCTATTTCGTTTTCCTCATTCATTAGCAATTGCGCTTTCCCCAGTTTGACCAAACAATCTTTTATAATTTTGATCAAGAACGTCTCATCTAGGTTTTGTAGCAAATTATCGTCATTGTGTGTCTTACTGGATTCAGTTATATCGTCAGGTTTCGTCAACTCATACAAGGTCAATATTGTCCCTCGTTGGCCTGTTTTGTCAACGTATTCGTATAACAAATCTCCCCATGAGACCAACAGCCTCCAATACACGTATATCCCCAACTCTGGCTTTTTTGAATTTATATACTCGCCCTTCTTCACTTGCACCAAATGAGTTAGAATCGCATGTTTGAACTCCAAATTGCACGATCGTTTGATTGAATCGTTGGTGAATATAGGCTGGATGTTGTGAAGATCGAGTTGAGAGCTTTTTGGTGCGCCTTCATTTGTCAAAGCTGTTATTTTATAATACTCGCAGTATTTAAGAATTATGCTTACCCATGATTCCAATTGCTGACTTAGTATTGTTTGGTTTGGTTGTTTGGTGTAAAATGGTGGGAATGAATGGATTTTGGGAAACTCAAAAGAATCAATTGACATTTGAGCTTAAAAAAATACAAAGCGAAAAAAAACTTCTACATGCAATCATAGTTTAACCAATTTTTTTGTTTTATTATATTCATCCTTTAATTAAAAATACATAACTTAAGCTTCAGCTAATTCTCTTAAACGACGAATGGTAGATCTAACAGTTGCAGCAGCAGCAGTTGAGACGGTGTAAGCACCTCCAGCAACAGTTTTTCTACATGATTTACAGCTCCAGATACCAGTGGCACCTCTTTGAACGGTTCTTTTACCACAGAATGAACAATCGTATTTGGCGTGTTGTTGGACTTCCAATTTTTTGGTTTGTCTTCTCAATGATGAACCATATCTGACACCAAATTTACCAGTGATACCTACTTTCTTTGTTCTTTTAGTCCTATAATTGAGTTAGTAATGTTATTCCCATAGATGTGTAACTTTAAACTCGTTGGTAATATGTTTCCCTCCTTGTTCCATTATTGTAGTTACATGTATATATTGGTACATACATTTGTGTATTAGTTGTATGAAAAGATTAAAAGAAGTAAAAAACTTTTTTCTTAGTGTTAGATTATATTGAAATTTCACTGACAAAAGTTGCATTGGGCATCTTGCACTACGCATTACCGTTTTGTTACCAAGGCGGCCCTATCGCGACACAATTGAATCTAGCGCGCCCACACTCGCGCGGTCATTACGGCCAACAGAAAAAAGACCAGACAGAAAAAAACAGTCTAGTTTCAAAAAAAACAATACACGTGACATTAGGGCTACAACAGTAGCATAAGTAGATATATTTTGAAAACTATGTATACCATTAGTAATTTCTAGGAAATAAGTCGGCTGCTTCCATTTCTATATCTTCATCATCATTAATCATTGGTATGTTTTGATGTCTTGGTGTTTCGTTGGGGAACACTGGGGGTTGTTCAATTTGTGGAGCAAGAACCATATTATCACCTCTTATTCTGCGTTGTCTTGGTTGATGATGTTCTTGCTGCTGCTGCTGCTGCTGTAGTGGTTGTGGTGTGTGTTGCTGTTGCTGCTGCTCTTGAGTTCTTAGTTGCTGTTGACCATCTAGTAATCTTCTTTGTTGATGTTCTCGAATCACTCTTGCAAAATGTTGTCTTAATTCTTCTGGAGCCATGTTACCTTGATTTAATTCTGTAAAAATTTCTCTATTAAGTAACATTTCTTGTGTTAATCCTTCATTGATTCCTCCTTCTTGGGTTGGAATGTTGAAAGCTCCAGTGGGGAACCCAAGTCCAATTGGTCCTCCTCGTCTACCCCATATATTGTTGTTAATGTTATTATCGTCATCATTGTCGTTATTTTCATTATTATTATTGTTATTATTGTTGTTATCTATTTCCATGTCTTCTCCATTGGCAAATCTTCTTCTTCTTGCATCAAATAATGCATGCATTTCATTCTGATCTATTTGAAATGTTCTTGCTTCCATCACTTGATTCAAATAATTTCTCAATTGATTCACTCCATGGCCACTGAAAACACAAAATAAACTTTTTTGATGTTCATTAAAATCTGGTGGTGGATCCCTACAATATTGAGTGATCTCTCTTCTTAAAAATGCAGATATACCAGTTAATGATAAATGAGTTAATTTTGGACAATTTTTCAATAATAAATATATAGGTCCGACATTCAAATTTGTACAATAGGATAAATGGACTCTTTCCAAACAATCTTGTTCACCTCTTCTTCGAACCAATTCTAATATTCCGGAATCAGTAATCATTGAACATTTGACCAAACCGATTCTTCTCAATTTCGGTAAATTAGCTAATTCAACTAACGTCCAATCGGTTAATTGAGAACAACATGCAAGATCGATGTATTGTATACGATGACAATATCTAACCAATGCAGCTACACCATAATCTGTAATTAAACCACAATGACCTAAATGTATATAGTGCAAACTTCTGCCCAACTGACTTAAAGCACGAAGTGAAGCATCTGTTATTTGCATACATTTGCTCAACACCACATTTCTCAATCTAGGAGCACATGAAACTAATTTTTCAACCAATTTATCCGTTATTGCGTTACAACCAGTTATATCAATTATTCTTAGTTTTTCCAATATATAACCTTCTGGTAATAGTTCAAATAATTTATCGGTTATCCCTGGTGCATTGCTTATGCGGAATTCTCTCAATTGTGATAAATTCAAAAATATACTTTTCAAGTACAAATCAGTAATTTTTTCACATCCATGTAAATCAATTTCGACCAATGATTTACAATTTTCATACATTACTGATATACTTTCATCTGTTATATTATCACTTGAATTGAATTTCACTCTTTTTAACATGGGACAAGATTTTAATAAATTTATGATAGATGATTCACTCACCTGACCACAACCGGGGGCATATAGACCTTGCAATCTTGGACAACTTTCAGCCAAGGCGTCAATTATATCATCTTGAATGTCGGTGACTCCAGTCAAATCAATTGATTGTAACCGTTCACATCCTTGCAAAACTTTGGTAATTGGAGATTTTGTTAATTTTGCACAATTGACCAAAGTCAATCTCTCTAATTTGGGACATCCAATAAACAAGTTTAATAAATTATCATCTACTAATTTTGTCATGAAAGATAAATTTAAACGTTTGATATATTGTCTGTAATCCCAATGAGTAATCAGTTTATCAATTTCCATGACTTGTTTGATTTTTTTGAAACTGGAATCGTTTTGCATGTTTGGTCTAAACCATAACATTTCAATTATTAAATCTGCAATTTCTTTGCAAGTTGTGAGTAGTGAATACCAATCTTTTCTCTCTAGATAATGAAACAATTGCAACAATATTTCCGTTGGCAATCTAAGTAAAGATTTTTTGTTGATTGAGCTATCATCATCTATATAAGGTTGATGGGGACGTTTTATACTAGACAATCGTCTCTTGACAATTGTTTTTCGTAATTCTTCGTAATCACTATTATCATTATCCATCATGAAATCGTGATTGTTGTAAAAGTATTCAGGTGCGTTATGTGTTGAATGGGGTATGTTATTATCTGGTGAAGGCGACTTATTGTTCCGATTGTATGAAATTCTGATGGAGTTGCCAGAATCTGGTAACTGATCGAAATCTTCTAGACTAGTGGGGGAGCTCATATATTGGAATGGAAAGTATGGAATTACAGTAGTTTGGGTAGATGATGTTTTTTGATCAGTGCAATTCAATACACATAAAGGATGAATTAAAAATGATGAATTATCGAGTCTGTCGTTCTTTGTGCAATTGTGTTTTGAAGCGTGTAGTATACAACATTTTTTTATCGAGTGCGATATACATTATTTTCACACCACCAGAATCGATTGTAAAATACTAAATAGTTGTACAACTGCAAACACACCACATTCTTCAAAGTAGAATAAAGTGGTATTTGTGAAGTCTACAGCTTGTTTTGAGTTTTTGTACAACTAAGATTAATCGATGCTTCAATTTTTTGTTGATACTCAATATTCGAGTATATAGAATTTAATCAACGATAATTTGAAAAAAAAAAAACATGTTCAAGTAACGATCTAATTAGACAGAAATTCATGAATTTCATGTCTAATTTACTAAAATTAAATTGTCCTAGCATGCTTCTTACGTAGATAAAATTTCGTTAAGCTTAATCAAACTCAAAGTGGAAACTTTTCGCAGCCAATTCTATTGTTACTGGATGTACATTGTTCTTAGAAACCGTGTGTAAAATTACAGTCTGTTTGTATTAGCCTTGAAATCTATTATAACAAAGATAGTTTACTGCAAATGTCTTTCGTACTTCATCTTATGTACATTTTTTGTATTTTTACCAAAAAGACAAAATACTTAAAGAAATGTAATTCACTTTGTTTGAAAAGTAGAAGCGTTTGCAATTGAAACTATTGAGCCAAGCTATCCAAGCCAATTTTGTATTCAAAGTGCATTCATCTACCTTAAATTTATTTTGTATTGTTGGCTCATATTATTGCAACAAGATTTGGTAGCAGAAAAAACTCACGGTTTGAAAAAATTCAATCAACTACAAACATGAGTAATCTAACAAACTATATACAAACATTCACCCAAGCACTACGCAGTCAAGACTGCGAGAAATTTAAATCTTGTATCACTTTAAATCCAGGTATAGATGTTGCAATTATAAGATCACAATTTAATGATCCCACCGATTTTGATTTGTACAATCTTCGAGATAAAGAAAAATTCAAGTCAGTCATATCTTCTCATATTAAGGTTATCAAGGCAGTTTATGTGACTAAATCTTTAGATGTGACGTTTCAAAATCTAAACGAATTGATGAATAATTTGATACGAGCTAGTGAAGGAGAAACTAATTGGATCAATCCAGCATTAATAGGTGGAATGATTGAGTTGATACAAGTTTATAAAGTCCAACAGACTAAAGATCCAGAGGAAGTGGATCCAGTGGTTGAAGATGATTACGACTTTGAAACTGGCAATTCGTCTAAGAAATCTAATTTGGAAACATTAATAAATACATTGAGGAAAGGATTTAATTTGTTTTTTAACGACAAAAATACTGATGTCAATTTTAGTAAAAGAAATGATGTGTATTTCTTTTTAGCATATTTGATTAAATATTGTTTCAAGATTAGAAAAACTGATTTTGCAAAGCTGATTATAAGAGCTGTCAATGGAGCACAACAACCACTACCAGATATAATTAATAGTAGCTCAGTCGATGTCAAAAAGTATGGTATAATTTATTTATATTATCGAGCATTGATATTATTAGACGATGAAGATTATGCAAACAGTGAAAAGCAATTGGAGATAGCTTTAAATGTATTGAGTACAAATTATAAGGTCAATAAGTGCAAACAAACTCAGCAAATATTGTTGATTTATTTACCATTGAAATTGTATAATCATGGGAAGCTACCAAACAAATCGGTATATTTAAAGTACCCCATGCTTTCAGTGTTGTATAAAAATCATTTTTTTAAAGCTATCAAACAAGGTAATTTATCTGATTATGACTCACTGACAAAGATGTTTCAAAATGTGTTATTAAACAATCATTTGTATGTATTAATGATTAGGTTAAGACAATTTGTTTATTTGAAGTTAATCAAAAAAACATTTTATATAACCAATGAATTAGAATCCAGTGATTCCAAAAATAGAAAACTGTTGAGTGCGTTTCAATTAGCTATTGAATATTCAACATTTAATAATAAAGGTGAATGTAATATAAATTTTAAAAACCATAATTACAATATAGATATGGCTCAAGTGGAATGCATATTTGCAACATTAATAACTAATAATAGGATTAAAGCTTATTTAAGTCACACACAAAAATGTGTAGTATTTTCAGGTAAAAATCCTTTTCCAAAAATAGAGTGAAGAAAAAGGGGATCAATGTATAAATACCGAAATATCCAAATGATTACTGTAGTAATGTAAAAAAAGAAAATCTTCATGCGATCGGTTAGAAAAGTGTCAACTTTATTTATACCAGCGCTACCACTCTTGAATCTATGTAATGTTTTGTTGAAAATAAAAAAACGCAAACCATGCTAAGAATTACCGACAATTTATTTGCACTGTCAGATCAAAAAAAAAAAAAAAAAAAAAAGTACAAATTTGCACGACTTTTGATTATAAGCCCAATTGCTATCATAGTATTTTAACCATTGGTTTTCATTATGTAATAGTGCTACATGATAATGATGGTTTTTAACAGGTAGTTTGTAGATTAACAATAATCTCTACGTTCAGATCAATTGGTAGCCCTGAACTATCAATTTTACTGTACAATTGTGAACAGGTTCTCTTGCACAGGTGGAACGCGTTTGGTTGAGATTACTCTGGAATATATGGGAAGGTACTACTTCATACGACAGTTTTAAATTTTGGTTGTAAAAAATTGGCCCCCTATTTTTCACTATTTTCATTTTTATTTATTTTTTTTTTTTTTTTTCTATTGTATAAATTTTCGTCTCCTTCTGTGTCAAACGGTGTCATTCACTCCAATGGTGGTAAAAATATTTACAGCCTAAAACAACACACTAAATTTCCTCCTTTCCATTTCAATTCCAACTCAATTCACTTCACTTTCTTTCTTACAGAACCATCAGATACATCCATCAATTGCTTCCATCTCCCTCCACCCACTCACTCACCAATCACTCCCCCTTTTTTCATTTTTCATTTCATTCACAATCATTTTCTTAATCCCTTAATTACTTGCATATCTTTATGAAATTATGAATAGCTTCCTATCTAATAATAATATTAATAACACCAGTGATCCCTTGTTTAATAACTCCACCATCTCCCCTTCGATCTCAATTAATGAACAACCCATCGATCCAAATCTATCTTCAAAATCTAGAAACAGGGCCGGCACTTTACCTTCATCCTTTTACAATCCTACCAATTCTTTATCAAACTCACCAATCCATATCAATTTGCAGAACAATGACTTTGATTCATTGAAATTGCCCATGGACCATGTTTCATTAGGCACACCATCGTCCCCAATTCATAATAATAATGATTCTTTTCTAAATCATTTAATTACCCCCACCTCAAAAAGAGTTAGATCCGGCTCATTATTCTCAACGAATTCAATATGGAACGATGAACCTACAAATAATCATTCATCTTTACAATTAGATTCAAATAATACATTCTTGAGTCCTTCACTTGATAACGTTCAACAGAGAAATAGATCTTATACAACTACAGGCGCAATTCCAAATGTAACAATTGATGTGTTCAATGATGATTCTGAAAATGCAAGAGTCAACAATTCACCATTCATGTCAGTTTCGAATAAAACAAATGATATGAATTTATTGTTGGACAATTTTTTATTAAATAATCAACAAGTTCCAAGATTAAGATCTCAAACTTATAGTGGATCTACTCCTCCAACCATTCATGACAATATTATCCCAATGTCCCAACAAATCGGGTTACCGAATGTTTTCCCTCCGGTCGAACAAGTTTATCAACCTATATTACTTGATGATTTTGATTTTTCACAATTGGTTATAACGACAAATTTTGAAAATTCAAATCTCGGTCCAACCAACGTTTTGTTATTTGATAATTTACCTTTATTCATCAATGCTAGTAAATTATATTCATTTTTAGTAAATACTTTAAATCAAAGATTGGTATTTGGAAATGTCGTAAGTATCAAAATTACAACTACAACAACATCAAAATTAGCTTTGATTGAATGTTTTAATGTTGATACAGCAATGACTTTGAAAGCAAATTTCAATCATTTTGAAATAATTCCAGGTCATACATTATATGTTGCATTTGCGAAAATCAACGAACCTTGTCAACAAACTCCAAAAAATAAATCAAAAAGAAATTCATCTTCATCAGATAGCAAAATGATCTCGACCAACATTTCATCGATTCAAAATAATTTAATAAATTCAATTAAAAAGTTATCAATGACTTGCGATTATAAAAAGATTAAGTCTATGTTAGATAAATGCATGAATTATTCCAATGATTTATATCGGAATGATTTTGGACCTTTACCAGATGCGATACCACTTAGACAATTTGACTCACCAACTTTGAGAGAGTTGAGAAAAGTTTTAGAAAACACGGAAGCAAATTTAATCGGTCAATCGGTCGACAAGGAAAAAGAAGTATTATCCAACATTGATCTAGAAGAGTTAGCATTGACTATGTTGAACGAATTGCCTGAATTATGCTATGATTATTTGGGTAATACAATTGTCCAAAAATTATTTTCATTAATTGAGTCACCTTTGATCAAATTAATGATGGTCAAAGAAATAACTCCTTATTTGACACAATTGAGTATTCATAAAAATGGGACTTGGGCAATACAAAAGATTATTAATTTATGTCATTTAGATTATCAACAGATGTATCTAATTGGTGCTAGCTTGAAACCGTATGCAGTCAAATTATTCAATGATCAATTTGGTAACTACGTGATCCAAGGATGTATTAAATTTGGTACTCCGTATAACGACTTTGTGTTTGAAGTTATGATTGATAATTTTTTGGAAATTGCATTTGGTAGATTTGGTTCAAGATGTATACGTACAATATTAGAAACAAATCATGATTATGATGATTACATTTCAAATGAGCAAACATTAATAGTTGCGGGTTTGATTGTTGAATATTGTAACGAATTAGTGACCAATTCCAATGGATCTTTGTTAATCACATGGTATTTGGATACATTCAATGATTCGGAATTAAAAATAGAATTATTGATGGAAAAATTCTTACCTCATTTAAAAAACTTGTGTATTCACAAGTTGGCAAATTTAACAATTTTGAAAATATTGAACAATCGTGTTGATCAGAATTCAAGACAAATCATTTTAGATTTGATATTCAACAATCAAGAGAATTTGGAATTTGTTTTGAAAGAGACGGAAAATATTTCAGCTGGACCTTTGTTTATTTACAAAATATTGAGTAACCCAATGTTATCTGAATTGATAACTGATTACATACCAAACATTAAAAAGACATTAATGGAGATGAATATTATAAACTATCAAAACTACAAGAAGTTGATGGACCAAGTTGGTTTAAATAGGATTAATAGAAATGGGTTCAAGAGAAACAATGGTAAGAAGATGATGAAACCATACTACGATCAATACTATGATCAACAGCATAACTTATACATGAAGCAAATGCACGTTCAACAGACAGTATTGCATCAACACCAGCAACAGCAATTGCTGGAGGCTGCAGTGATACAACAATTGGAACAACTATCATTGAGTTCAGCTGCATTGGGATATAATTCCAACCCAGGAACACCAACTATATAAAAGTATTTATATATATATATATTCATTATTACACGCAAAAAGTAAAATTTTTTTTTTATTTTTTTTTTTATTTTTTTTTGATTTTTTTTTTTTTTGATTTTTCAAATCTAAATGGCAAACATTTAATCATGTCATTCATCAATATATGTAGGGATAACACTGATCCTTTTTACAGGTACAAGATGCCTCCTATCCAGTCTAAGACTGAAGGTAGGGGGAACGGGATTAAGACTGCAATTATGAATTTAGCTGAAGTTGCCAGAGCGTTGAACCGTCCTCCATCGTATTTGGTCAAATTCTTTGGATACGAGTTGGGGGCCCAAACCCAATTAGAAAGATTCTTGGTCAACGGTGTACATGACTCTAACGAGTTACAAGATTCGTTGGACGGGTTCATTAACAAGTTCGTTTTGTGTGGATCATGTAAGAATCCAGAAACCGAAATTGTATTGAAAGGGAAAGACACTTTGGAAAGAGATTGTAAAGCATGTGGGAAAGTCACCATGATCGATCCAAAACATAAATTGTACTCGTACATAGTCAAGAACCCACCTGATACCAAAAAAGGAAAGAAGTCGGCCACCGCCCAAGCAAACGTTGTTGGTGGAGGTAAGACCATTTCAGAATTAGCACAAGAAAACCAGGAGAAAGCTAATGGAGACGATTTTGAATACGACGACGATGATGCATTGGCAAAGAAAATCAATCTCGAAGCTGCCCAATTACAACAAGTCGAGATCAAAGATGATGATTGGGCTGTCGATATGTCGGAGGAAGCAATTGCGAAAAGAGCCAGAGAATTGGAAGGTTCGGATTCTAAGTTTGATCAGCTTGGTGAATGGTTATTGGCAGAATCCCCAGATTCAAAAGAAAATCTCCCATCCGATGTTGAGATATATAAGAAGATTGTTGAGTTGGAAATTGTTGAGTCTCCAGAAACCTTACAAGTTTTGGGTCAAGTCTTGTTCGATGAAGATATAATAAACCAGATTGAGCCCCATTTTGGATTGTTGGCGAAATTGATCAACAACGATGAAAGTTTCGAACAATCGTTATTGGGCGGTTTGGAAAGATTTTTCGGGTTGGAAAAACTAGAATTGATACCACAAATTCCAAAAATCTTGCATGCATTTTATGATAAAGATTTGCTCAGCGAAGAAATCTTAATTGCTTGGGGTTCCAAAGTGTCAAAGAAATATGTACCTAAGGATGTTTCCAAAAAAGTCAGAAAAGCCGCTAAACCATTTATAAAATGGTTGCAAGAAGCCGAAGAAGAAGAAGAAGAAAGTGATTAGTGTATAGATAATACATGTCACAGAAATATTAGAAGGTGCACTTTTTGTAGCTTAATAATAATGGAGGATTAGAAATCGGTTGTTCGAAACCATGTACTCCGCTCAATCCGTGTCACTCGTATAAATATGAGCTCTTCTTAAGAATAAACCGTCTCTTTGTCATCTACTTTTTTTTTTCTCAAATTACCCGTTGATTAAGTTCTATAACGTCGAGTATCCGCAGTTGACCACCGCGTAGTTGCAATTTCTTAAGTATGAGAGATATTGTATACAGGAAAAATTGCAACTGCATATTGGGCAACTGCAAATACTCGACGTTATTTATGGGTACATCTGACTTCCTTGTGTTATCCTTGTAGATCGGTCTAAACAGCGGTTTGTTTCTTATGACTGTGAAAAAGCTTAAATTTTTAATAAATCTATGATATAATTAAAGTTCAATATGTCGCCTACTCTTGTAATATTTGCGCTTATGTTGCGCAAAACACAAGTAAAAATTGCAATTGACATTTGTCTCAATTTTTTCCTGTTTCTGTGTACCAGGATTTCTTTAAGGCAATCTAGCATTTGAACTTCAGAGATACACATTTTACATGATTTAAACATTGAATTGGAATTAGAATTATGGGTTGACAAACAAATCTGACGACAAACGTCCTTTCCTTCTTCGACTTGCAAATCAACTAAACTCTTCATTTTCGACTTCTATAGCGTTTCCATTCTTCAATTTCGAATTGATAATGCATCACATATGGAGCAAATGGTCCTGTCCATCTATTTGACCTTGTCATTCTTAATGAACCAGCGTGTCACGCAAACACTGTTAAACAAGTAATTTAATGTTATAAAAAAGTTTTATGCATAACTTTCATTGTATTTGCGTACAACAGTAGTATAGTATTAGTGTAGTTAAGTTGTCAAACCGTAGTTATAATTGCCGCTGTCTAGTAAAGTCACCATTAGACCTCACAAAATTTGTATTACGGAAGTTTGGATGCTTATATAGCCGCCTAAGAAACCTGCGAAAACAAAGGGAACCCATGTCAAAAATTTTTCTATAACATACTAACCGTTAGTCAATTCATCGAATTTTGAAAAGTTCGAATTTTAGCAATTTTAGAGAGTAGCCACAATACATTAAAGTTTATAATACAAAACGGTGAGTTTTTATTGAGCTCCCGCGAGTTTCAACATTTCCCAACAAAGATAAAACTCAGGTGAAATAAAATACTGCTTTGTCTCTACTTTGATATGTTTATTAAGTTTAATCTTTGAAGTTTAGTCTTATTTATAGAGCCTTGATTTGAAAATCACAATTCATAGTTTGAGTCGAATAGGTGCCTTACAACCACTAACATTCATCAACAACTTACCGAGTACATCTGGAACGGGTGTATCATTTTTTCAATTCAGTTGTGCACATCAGACAGCCTTTGTACAAATCAAGATGATGGATTTCGGAGCACTGGACGATGATTTGTATCTTTTAATGCTCTTGGCTTGAGTGTACCATACTCACGAATAAAACAGATGCAGCTGCATCTAACGGTTTTTCACATGTAGTCAACTCATTCAATCAGGCATATCAAAATTAAAAACAATCAAAAATGTAAATTAATCTAAATTTAACAGAGGAGTCCATATGTATCTATTATATTTTTGGGGCAAACTCAGTCAGGTCAACACCTATCTGATCATCACATACAATTGATTGACCTCATATCGAACCAACAAGATAAATCAAATTTTATTTGAATCGTTAGTCTTATCGACTTCAAATGATCATCTATTTTCTTAGACGGATCGTCATGAAATTGTAATTTTATTACATGATTGTTCACAAGAAAATTTCTTTGGCTTACTTATGAATGCCTTTAATTTACTCAAACAAACTTGCTAATTGAAAAGGGTTTACATTTTTGGATTGACGAAATGATGTCACTCCGAGATATGTGTGTGGAGCAGCTGGCTTAAAACTGAAACGGAAGTAGTATATAGTCAGTCAGCGCGAAATTGTTTGGCTCTTGGAATTTGCAGCCAAACGGAAATTCAACCTTCAAAACTTTTGGACCGCAGTAACAAAGTTTTAAGTCGGGGTAACATTCCTGGAGCACTCAACGAGTATGTACAAATTCGTTTGAATGAAACTATAGCTTTAAAAATATAATCTGTAGTTTATGAGGCACGTAGGATAAACAGACTTGACTAATCAGAAATAACTGGGAATACGCATATTTTCTAGTAAATCCATTGCTTCAAGAAATAAGAGTTAAAATTGTATAATAGAATAAAAGATGTCTTTCAATTATACTAGGGGTAGTTGAGATTCTCAAATCAACCCCAAAACCAGAGTGAAGCTTGATGAAAACTGTTTGGCTTTGACATAGCTTCAAAATGTGAACTTTTCTACATGCAAGAGTTCCCGACATCCAGCAATCACCACGAGAAATAATTCTAAACTCATAATCAAGCTTTCACGTAGTAGACAAGGTTCTTCTATAGTGCACAATTGGAAAGAAACAAAGGCTAGTAAATCATTATATTTAACAGTTTGCATAAATGCATCCTAATTTTCAATTTCATCATGTTATATATCACAACACACATTTTCTACTCTACATGCATTGCAACGATGTAGTACCATTAGAGAATAACTCGAAACCACGAAAGATCATGTTCCTCAATCATTCACCGACGTTGCTAGTGTCAACATCATCATATTATACATTACAATACACATCTTACTTTATATTTCTCTTCAGCCATGAATTAAAACACACATAATTTTTTTTCTACCTCCTTGGGTATTGTGGTGGCGGTGGTGGGGGGTAGGACATTCCTGGGGGGAGTTTGCCCATTGGGAACTGGGGCATATTGGGAGGCATGTTACCAAAGTTGAATGACATGTTTTGAAATTGCGGTGGCACGGGGGGCATTCCTGGAGCGCCCCCGTTAACTGATTTCAGCATCTGTGGAGGCTGCATCTGTCCGGGTCCCTTCATAATATTAGCCATCACCTTTTGTGGATTGAACTCGCCCCGCAACTTATCCTGTTTATGACAATACGCCGTCCATGTGATCTCGTCGAATCCGAAATTGAAGTAATCGGATATGTTGGCCCCTGGCGCCCTCCACGGCTTTACCTTCAACGTCTCGATGTCCAATTCTGTCAATGGTTTGCCCTCGTACTCAGGGTTGGAGTTAATGTTGATGCTCGACGTCTTTTCAGTGATGGTGGTGCGCTGCTGTTTCTGCTCGGCCTCAGGGTCAACCATCTCCGACAATATGTCGTTGCCAGGAACTTGATTAGTGGATTTTCCCGGCTGGTTGTCTCCTATGATGATATCAACGTCGTCTTCTGAACTGTCTTCATAATCAGATTCTTCCTCAGCTTCCTTAGAGCCTTCTTTTACCGGCACTTCCTTCTCATCTTGGGTTGTGGACTCTAGTTTCTGTTTCTTGTGTACGGGTTGGTCTTCATCTGAGCCGTATAAATAAGCATCTTCATCATCAGAATGGTCAGCCATGATTAGTGTAGATATTTTTTTGTCGCGTTAGATTTCTACACCAATGTCCGAAAAATTGGACACTCGAAACGCTCGATACCCTGAAACCTTATACAGGGAAGTTATTAGAAAGTAGATGACGTAAAGGTTATTGGAAGAATTAACGTCTCTGTAAATACTGGAATGTACGTTATTTAAGATTTTTTTTATATTCGGAAATGGATTGAATACAATATTATATTATTAAAATTACATACATTATACGTTCATCATTAGCTTCACCCAAGGCTGTTTTCTAAATGAATTTCTATAAACTATCGACTCCAACAATTGGATCCATTGTTTCATTTCATTCTTGTTTGGCGCACTGAACTCAATAATCTCTCCGTTTTGGAATTTGATACTGAATGAATTCTCAACCAACAAAATATCAGAAAAGTTTCGATTCAACCTCGTTTCTTGACTCTGGTTCTCCTTGTCGATGTATTTGACATCTACAATCTTAGATAAGTTGATCTTTGCCCTTGTTTTATGTGAAAACTCGCTGTGTGCAATTAAAGAACTGCCCATCAATTTGAAAAACCGTTTCTTATATATCGGACAATCGCCACCTTCTTGATGCAAATACCCTTGGAAATAAGTTGATTTCTCATGGTTTAATTGATTGACGAAATCGTTGGCAGCTTTGATACTCGTTGGTAGCACTTCCGATTCGGTTGTTCTTGGTATATACATCATCACAACTTCTAGCTGACCAATTTTGTAAGGTTTGAATTTCACCATTTCGTTTGTGTTATGGTTCATTCCACTTTCCCATTCATTGAAACATGTCAAATCAAAGCTTAAACTTCTTCCTTGGATTTTTTCTTCAAAGTTGCTCAAATCAACATAACATCTTGCGAATGATCCATCAATTGCAAATTTATTCGACCATGAATCTTTGACTTCTTGGGGCACGAATCTGGTAGTCGTTATCAAATCCTTACTGCCAAAGAGTCGAGTGAATCTGTTTTTCGATTTGACCAATTTCCTCTCCTTGACTTCGACTAATGTGCCTTTTGGTTTATCGTATTTCATCTTCATGGTGATTATAAATTCCAAAGATTTGTTGACTGTGAGCTCAAATTCTTTACCAATCTCAATTTTATTGGGTGTAAGTTCATAATCAGGAGTTTTCACACAATGAACTCCATTATCCAACGTGATTGAAAATTTCCCTTTGTGTTCTCTGATATCTGGTAAATTAACGTTTTTAAGTCCCACAACTCTAAAAAATAATTTACCTCGTTCTTCAAATTTGGGAACTACCTGTTCAGATTTCATAGGCTCAGGTTGTGCTTGCGTTGAAGGTTCGGAAAACTCAGATGGGACAGACACCGTACTTGGCACTTTTTGATTAACATTTGTTGTTTCATTATCTCTTACCTTATTATTCACAAGTTCATGCACTTGGTGGGTTTTCGTTGGTGATTCTATACCTGTGACTGATCCATTTTGTTTAATTAGTTTCACAGCGGACCCAATCTTGATTGGACTCTTTCTAGGTGAAGATTTAGTTATATTCGTGTTGGTTTGCTTTTTGGGCGTGGTTGGCTGTGAAACTATTTTAGGTAATTCTTTATTTGTTGGATTGTGAATAACAGTATCCTTTCGGTCTAATAAAACACGCTCTGGTATTATCTCCAGCTCCAACACTGGCACCGGCACTGGGTCTAACTCTGTTGGTTCTCTTATCTCACTCAATTCTGATAATCTTTTTGACTGATTGTTAGGTACCAAATTTGTTTCTTCATCAGCTAGATGCATAAAGTCTCTGTAATCAGAATTGATCCTGACTTGCATGGGGCTAGACTCCAAAGTAGCCACATCATGTAAAGATGCTGCTTGCTGTAAATCATCATACCTATATTCAGGTTCATTCACTATTGAATTTTTCTTGGGTACTTGATTATGAATCAATTTAACATGTTTGTAATCTTCTTGGGAAATTCCATTTTTAGCATCGAGTATTCTTTTAACATCATCTTTATCCATACTTGGTAACGTCTTCATACCCTCAGATTTTATAGTTGGTGGTCTCTGTAAAACATCTTCAAATATATCGTTATACATATTTCTTGGAGATAAGATAGAATTTGACCTTTTGATTTCAAATGTAGGCACTCTGAATTTGGATTTTTTGGGCACTGATAAATTATTACTCGATAACCTTTTGACATGTAGTTTTGGTTCGGTATTGTTATCAATATTACTCAAGATATTTCTAGTGTTAATATTATCACCTGAAACCTTTCTAGTGGCATCTTTGAACTGAAAGTTTTCAAACCCAGAGTCTTGCGATAATTCGGGTAAGAACTGTGAAACATTAAAATCATCCAAGTTATCAGGGGTCACCACTCTTCTCGACATGACATTGACTTCTTTAAATTTTTTAGTGTTTTGATTCAAAGCAGATGGTATTTTCATTTTATCAATAGACTCATTTTTGATATCAGCAATGATTTGCTTTGTTGGAACTTTGTGAATCTGTTTCTTTTTCATTTTCTCTTGTTTGTGCCAGATTGAAATAAAATCAATAGACTTTTTATCATCATCATTTTCTTTATCATGTTCTGCTGATAACGATTCTTCAAAACTAGAATAGGTGTGATCAATTGTCTTTGTAATATCATCAAACGAAGAATAATTATTAGTCTCAAATGGAGGTAGAGTTATATCATGTTCTTCTTCAAATTGTGGTAAAATATCTTGTTCTTCTGTAGGCTCGATACCTGATGAATTTGCTAATATGTTCTCAGCTTCATTTCTTGGAGGTGCCAAGGACTGGGACAATAATTCATTAGATGCATCTTGATAATCATCGGAATCCATATTATTTAAAACTGATTTTTCTAATTTTGAATATTCATTATCATTATCTTCCCGATCACCGTCATTACTATCTTCCAATTTCCAATCGCTATCAACATGAAACCTTATTGACATTTTTGTTGATTGTTGAGAAACATCTGATTCTTCATATTCTTCTTCTTGTTTTTGGTTCATTAATTGATCTACTTCTTCTTGTGGAGTCAATCCGGTGAAATCAGATATGTGAGCCATTGATTCTGATTTTACTGTATTCAAACTTGCTTCTTTTTTAATGGCGACTCGTATCAAATTATCTTTAGATTCATTAGTAGGTTCTTGTTTAACCTTTGATACATTATTCAACAAATTTAATATTGATTGTTCTGTATTGTTGTAAGATTTATCAAACGCATCGTAATGCTGTACATTCTCATTGGATTCATCTCTCGGTATCAATTTTTCCACTACATCATCACTCAATCCCTTTATGCCATCATTTAATTCTAAACCTCTATTCAATTTAGTTGGCGAGCCTGGCACACTTGACAATTGTCTATTGTCTTGTCTCAAACTTTGTAATGAAGACTGAGAACTTCCCGAAGACCTTAGCTCTTGATGCTCGCTTTCCTTAGTCAATGAATTCAATGGATTCTCAATTTGTTTCAATTGAGGAGTTTGCAACAGAAGTGATAAGTCATGTATGCGATCATTGATTTTATCTTTCAATGATTCATTTAAATCTTGTAAGTGGGAATCCATCTCTGGAGACCTATCAAGGTATAAATTTAATTTTTCATCCAATGATAAGTTGCTGAAATTATTATGCTTCAATTTGAAATCGGTTATTGAATCGCTCTGTTTGTATTGACTCATCAAATCGGAAAATTTGGGTTTGGAACTGTGTGGTGGAGGCAGTGGAGCTGGAGTCGGAGTATCTTCATCAGAGGTATGTATTCTTGGAGCCTGCCAATTATGCTTTATGGGTAAAAGTTGTTGTTGATCTTGTATTTCATCAGAGCTGCTTGTTGTAGTATCATTGTAATGATGAACTTCCGGTATTGAAGAAGTGAAAACAACGTTTTTCTTTGGAGATTGGGTTTTGCTTTGTTTCATTATTGATTTGTTCGGTGATGAATTTATTTCCTTTTGATTTAAATCAACCGTCGAAGTCATGGGTGTTTGAAACAAAAATTCGTCATCATCAAAATTATTAAATTCACTTTTAATTAATTTTTGAGCTTCCATTGAATCATCAAAATCAAAATTCTTATTAAATAAATTTTTCTTGATTGAATTTTCTAAATCGCTGGCATAAGTATCTGAACTTGAATTGGCATCAACGTTTGGTTTAGAAACAGATCTTGGAAAATTTAAAGGTTTGGTTGGAGAAGAATTGAATACAGATGAAGCTATACTATTCTTTTTTTGATGATATTGTGTGGGATCTAATTCTTTTAGTAATAAATCAACTGATTCATTTTCTTGTTTGAAGAAATCCGCGGCAAGAAAATGACTAGGCGATGGAGATATGTTTTCAATCAAACGTTGTGATTCCTCGGTGGACATTAAAAGAGTGAATGTTGTTATAGAATGTTTATTTTGGTTAAAAATTTGATACTTGGATATTCAAATCTATATGCAGGTTTGTTTTTAATTAACCCCAATTAGGAAATATTACAGAAAAAGACAAATTTACAGCAAAATTAAGTAGAACGTGTGAGATAGCAATATGGATTGAATTAGAGGTTGGTCTTGATAGGTATATAAAGTGTTGGATGTGAATTATAATCACTGTATCATTTGACGCAAACGAAAAAAAAGCAGATTCATCGACACGAAAAGCGACATGAGACGAACGCGCATCACTTGCATCAAAACACGAAATGTGTAATGTAAATATAAACAAACATCAACCAATTTATTAGTCATGGTACCTGAAATAGTTTGTTCTTTAACGGAAAAAACACACTAAATGGAACTAGACATGTGAGCAACACGATCCCACATAGCTAATCTTTCCGCCTTTTTTGGGCCATTACAGGTGTACAGTTGATTGTTGCAATAACAAAGTTTAGTTTTGAAATTTCACATCAAACACAAACACAATTCTCGTTTTATGCTTTGTAGCATAAGGGGCGGTGTCGTCTAATTGTTGAGCCCGATTTCAATAAAATACACGCTACATGGCTTTACATTATAATATTATAATAATTTCCTTGATTTTTTTATTGTTGCCCCATCTCAAGATTTGTTTTCAATCTTTATTTCTTCCATTCAATACCACTTTCATTCATATCATGTTTTTGAAATCAGTCTTTTTATCAATATTATATACTACTTCGTTAGTTTATGGGGCTAGTTCTAATTCTTGTTCTTTTTCAACTTCAGTAACTCATGCCACCGATGTCCAACAATTTAACGCATGCCCAACTTTAGACGGTGATATCACTATTACTGGTAACGAAATTGCATCCATCGATTTGTCTCAAGTCAAACAATTGAGTGGTAATTTATCTTTGTTGAATTCCCCAAGTATAGTGTCATTGAATCTTAATCAGCTTAAAAAAATTTCCGGTAGTTTGACTATTAACAACTCGACACAATTGAATTCAATTGATCTCACAAGTTTAAATGAAGCCAATGAATTACAATTGATTTCTTTGCCAAGTTTTTCAACTTTAAATTTGAATACAGGAGTTTCAAGTGCTGGTAAAGTCATTTTATCAGACACTGCTTTGACCAATTTGAATGGGTTAGCCGCTTTCAATAAAATTGATTATATGAATATTAATAATAACAAGAACATAACATATATTGAATTTACTGACTTACAGCAAGTTACCGATTCTTTAATATTGTCCTTTAATAATGACGAAGCACAAATTTTTCTTAATAATTTGAAATGGGCAGCCAATTTAACTATTCAAGATGTTAGTGATTTTGAAGCTAGCAATTTAACATATGTCAATGGATCATTGCAATTTAGTTATAATACCTTTGACACCCTTAATTTATCATCTTTGCAGCAAGTCGGATCAAGTTTACAAATCTTTGCAAATGACGACCTTACACAATTAGATGTTTCGGAATTGACTGTAATTGGAGGAGAATTGAAGATGTTCAATAACACAGAGTTGGAAGATATGGAAGACTCATTCCAAAGTTTGGAAACTATCAAAGGGGCAGTTACAATTACAGGAGATTTCAATAACTTGACCATGCCAAGTTTAGAAAAAGTAGCTGGTGATTTCCAAGTTAACACTACATCAGATGAATTTGATTGTTCTGATTTTGACGAATTGCATTCAAAAGATAAAATACAAGGACACAACTATGAATGTTCTCATGCACCAAAAGAAAGTACCAGTAGTAGCAGTTCCTCAAAGAGTGGTAAATCCTCAAGCACAAGTTCATCAGAAACTTCCAAATCCAGTGATAGTTCCTCCAAGAAGTCAGATGGTAATGGCTTGATGATTCCTGGTACCATAATAGTGTCAAGTATTTTTGGTTTAATTATTACATTTATCTAGAGTTGTATAATGTATATTTTTCATGAAGACTATATATTATTGTAATTTGATATAGTTTCAACTATATTAAAGTACCATTTGTAAATAGTTTGAGAGCATTCTCCTTGGTTGTCACGATGCTAGTGCTCACATTTCTGGTCCTTACATGGTTGTAGATTGGCTCTTACTTTGGTGACCAAAATGTTGTGAGGGTCATATTTGTCAAGAAAACGTTTTCCAACTGCAAATTAGCAATTGCTTTTAAAACCCCATACAATCGCTAGACTGTTTATTGTTCTATGAGTTGTTCTAAAAAAAGCTTCTGTTTACATTTTGTCCGAATCGGGTTAAATTAGAAAATTTTTCTACAAATTTTGAATACAATCAGTTCACAGATAACGAGATAGGTATGCAAATAAGCTATGACTCTCTCTCCTCACATTTAATGGTTATGTCATCACTTACTCTTTACTTTTGAACATGCATTTAAAAATAAACTGTTGTATTTGTTTACATAACCTATTACATAATTAAATATTTATTTTTATTTTTTTCTGGAATCGTGAAATTTCATTTTGTATATAAATCTCAAATATCTTCATTTGATTCTGCATGACTGTTTCTTCTAACAAATCAGTCATTGATCTGTTCAATGATGCAAATCAACAACACTTGTTTGACTACTTTGATTCTTTGTCTATTCAACAACAAAACGACTTCACAAATCAATTGAAATCTATTGAAAACCCTGGTAAATTGGTTCAAACCGTTCAAGAAGCTATTCAATTTTCAAACTCAAATTCCGAAAATTCAAATTCTGATAATTTTAATCAATTGCCTCAGCAACAAACGGCCTCAAAGTTGGAGTTGCCATCAGATTTGTTAAAAAAATGGGAGGATTTAGGTTTGGATGCGATATCTAAAAACCAAGTCGGTGTTATATTGATGGCTGGTGGTCAAGGTACGAGATTGGGCTCAAGTGACCCAAAAGGATGCTTTGATATAGATTTGCCTTCAAATAAATCGCTATTCCAAATTCAAGGTGAGAAAATTTTAAAGATTCAACAATTAACTAAAGATGTTAAGAAATTGTCTCAAAATCCAATAATAATGTGGTACATCATGACGAGTAAGCCAACTAGAAAGCCAACCGAAGAGTTTTTCCAGAAAAATAATTATTTCGGATTGTCTGAAAATCAAGTTGTTTTCTTCAATCAAGGTACGTTGCCATGTTTTAATCTTGATGGCTCAAAAATCCTTTTAAACAGTAAAGATTCCATCAATGAATCACCTGACGGGAACGGAGGTTTGTACAAAGCGTTACAAGTGAATGGGATTTTGGACGATTTGGTTGCGAAGAATATTAAACACATCCACATGTATTGTGTGGATAATTGCTTGGTTCAAATTGCTGATCCTGTATTTATCGGATTTGCCATTGATAAGAAGATAGACTTGGGTACTAAAGCCGTCAGGAAAAGAGATAGTACCGAATCAGTTGGTTTAATAGTTTTGAACAACAAATTACAAAAACCATGTGTGATTGAATACTCAGAGATCTCCAACGAACTAAGCTCAAAGACAGATCCAAGCGATCCATCGAAATTACTTCTCAGAGCTGCAAATATTGTAAATCATTATTATTCAGTTGATCTATTAGTCAAGATGGTACCCAAATGGACCCAATCACAAGAGCACTTACCATTCCACATTGCAAAGAAAAAAATCCCATACTACGATTCAAAATCAGACTCAACCGTCAAACCACAAGATGTTAATGGTATAAAGTTGGAACAATTCATCTTTGACGTGTTCCCATCTGTCGAGCTTGAAAAATTTGGTTGTTTGGAAGTCAGCAGAGAGGACGAGTTCAGTCCGTTGAAAAATGCCAATGGTGCTAAAAACGATACTCCCGACACTTGCAAACATTATTTCTTGAAAAGGGGTACTAAATGGGTATTGGAAAATGGAGGCAAGGTTGAAAATGACGGATTAGTAGAAGTAAGTTGTTTAACTTCTTACAACGGTGAAGGATTGGAGTTTGTGAATGGCAAAACTTTCAAAAATGGTGACATCATTTAATAGAATAATGTGAGTATTTTGATATTTAGACCAGTACTTTCGATTCTCTGTTTAGCTTTTCAGTTGAAGTACCAGTTTTTGCTTTGATCAACTTAGTATAAGGATAATCAAAGTCTTATAAACTAAATCCTTGTCGCGTTGGAAAATATTTCCTGATAAGTTACGCACAGGATGCACATTCCATTTCTGTTGAATGACAATGACATCTAATTTCTCTTGAGCTAAATTCATCTCATTTTAACCAATTGTAAAGTTCGTCCGAGTTTCCTTCAATTATCAATCTCGCGATAATTGATAACTGTTAGATTCTCGTTCACTTAAGACTTTTGAATATACTAATAATTTGTCTATTAAAACTACTATCTCTAATAAAACCCAAAATACACTTAACTCCCATTCTCTAACGGAAATCTCTTTCTTTTTATAATAGCCAAATTACCAGCAAATTTACCAGTTATACATAACAATATTCTGCTTTTTGTGATATTCACTTCTGGTATTGTGAATTAATCACTTAATGCACAAAGCTTGAATATTGGTATAATTGTGTGTTCTAACCAATTTTCCAATTCTACTAATACAGTGAGAAAACACTTCTAACACTGTGTGTTTCTCGGTTTTCTCACAATCCTCCAAAAAATGTAAATTGAGCTCGTTTGCATGCAAACATTCACTCCGCTTAGTTAAACCAATCGAGTTGACAATGTTGAATATAACTATAACGTTTAAAGATACTGCTTATTCTACATCATTTGTTTTGCAGCGAGTATATGAAAGAATTGAATTCAGAAGGACTAATTAGATAATGCGGCGGTTAAGGCAAGTTTTCAAATTAGTAATTAAGATAACGAAGTGATTTAATTTTACGATATCTTAAGACAAGAAATACAACTCGTTAAGCATGAATCCAAATCATTTACCGTGACGACACCCAAATTGATGGTTTTGAGAAGTGTTGAGAGATGAATTTCATAGCGGTTACTGCTTTGATTGACAGCATTCAAAATTGTTCCCGTAAATTCCTTGATTAAAATATACAGGTTGCATATAGTCCTATCTTTGATCAATGGTATAGAGGCTAACCTTATCAATCTTTTATCAAAATTAAAGTTTTCAAATCGAACTACACTATTTATTTACAATTTCCTAAAACTTGCATTTGACCATAGGTAATCTTAACTTCAATTTGACTCCATTTTGAGAGCGTTGCTTGAACCATTGTCCGTTCGTACCTAAAATTAGCATGTTCATCAACAATGTCGATTACTATGATACTTAGAGTTTTGTTAACGGGTTTTTATGCGACATGAACAGATCAATAAATATCTGAAAATTATTCTATCGGGTAATTAAAGTTTCAACAGTTTAACTAGCAAGGTTCATCTTTGACTAAAATTGCTTTTAGTTTTTAAAATGTGAGCCGGGAAGAATAGAAGGAAATGTATAAGAATAAATAATGAAAATAATCTAAATATGAGCTTAGAATTTCATTGCGTTTTTACGTAAAGTGCTCGACCGTTGTGATTTTGTTTGTGATTCTTTGATGCATGATCATTGATTTTCAGACTATAGCGTTATATATAAATTCTATATCAACTGATTCATTTGTTCAACGGTGTAATCTAGTATAAATGTTTGCTCAATTAAGTCATCCAATCTATTGTAATGCCTCTCGTTATAAGGCACAATGGTTTCTATCAATTTAATCAACCCCGGAGTTTCCACTAATTTGCTCATTTCAAATTTGTTCAACACTACGTTTATGATTCTCTGACTTTGGTCGTAAAATTTGAAATTTATATTCCAGTCTCTCAATTTTTTAAACAACTGGATCAATTGGTCAGGGTTCAATTTAGATATGGTCGATTCCAACGCAAAGGATCCAATTATAGATTCGGGGTCTTTGTTAACTTCAACACATTTTTTTATAATGTTGTATAGCCTCATTGAATGGTTCAATGTCAAGGCTAGCAAGAAAGCATTTTCCCAATCATTTGAGTTTATGTAATTGGACAATGCTTGTTCTTGTTCGACCTTCTCCTTTTCTTGCTGCTCCCTTTGTTGGATCTCTTCAATTGTGTTATCAATCCAGATGTTCAATCTACCATCACCGTCGGCAGTTACAAATTCGTCAGCATGGTAGTCTTTGATATCCATGGCCCATATTCTGTTTTCATGGTTATCCAATGTTCTGACACACTCGCCGGATTTGTAATCCCACACTTTGATCAAACCATCAGCTCCACAAGATAAGATTTGGGGGTTGTTGATTGTGTTGAAAAAAATCACTTTTTGGATTGAGTTTGTGTGGCTTTCGAAAGTTTTCAAAGTTTGGAATGTTTGTAATGACCATATTTTCAACGTTTTATCTCCTGAGCTTGTCACTATCAATTTATCATATTTGTAGAAATTTATATCCCAAAGACCTCTTTTGTGGCCTTTTAAGACTCCAATAGTCTCACCGGAATCGAAGTTCCAAATCTTACCTAATTTATCGTACGACGCTGTTGCGAAATACTCATCATTTGGAGCTACATCGATGGAATTTATGTCTTTATCATGAGCTCTTCTTGTGTAAATTGACGACTTTACAACTTCGGTTTCAACATTAGGGATCTTCCATTTTTTAATTGTCAAATCGTTTGACCCGGTGATCAAAAATTTAGGCTCATCCGTAGATTTGTTAAAACTTATGGCTGTGACTGACCCAGCATGACCTTGAAATTTGGAATAAAATTCAAAGTCTTGTGTTCCCTCATTCCACTTCCATATTCTTGCCTCATTATCTTTTGAAGCTGTGGCTATCCATTCACCATTATCTGATACATCTAAGGAGTTTAACAAATCAGTGTGTCCTTCGTAAATTTTCAATTCCAAAGGTTTTGATAAGTTTACTATTCTTAGTGATGGTGAGTTTGTGGCCATAGCAATAAACTCTTTATTTGGACCACAATATTTAAGATCTGCAATTATACCTTGATTACCAGCTATACGTTTAATTATTGATAAGTCCAGGTCTAGTTCAATCAATGTTTGATCACTGAGAACCAAGTACAAATTGTTGTTATCCAATTTAATAACGTCTATGATTAGGATTTCTTCGCTTGTTTCCAAAGGTTGTTTCAGACTGGATATTAATTCACCTGTTTTGATATCCCAAACCCTTAGAATATTATTAGATCCACCGGTGTAAAAATATTGCCTGCCTGATATATTCAAAAACCCAGATGCTTCAATTTGTTCATTCATGGGGTATGTGTACATAGACTTATAATTCTTGGTATTATAAATGATTAAAAACGAGTCTCTACCACCTGTTAAAAAGTATTCACCATCGTCGCTGAAATCTAGTCCTCTGACTGCTGTGTTATGATCACTCAACAGGAAAATAGCTTTTCTTTTTACTAAATCCCATATTTTGACGTTCCCCATGATGTCACCACTGGCCAACTTCCACTGGTTTAAGTTATTTAGCTCTCCATAAATGGTCAATGAACAAATAGTAGTACCGTGGCCCTTCAAACTGTGCGTTATGTAGTTGTTCTCGATGTCCCAGATGGTGATTATTCCATCTGAACCACCAAATGCAAACACAGTAGAGTATTTATCCACAGTGGATATGTACACCGGCGAGGATAATTTGTGAGTCTTGACAATTTGGCCAGTTTGAAGATCAAAAATTCGTAATTGTTGTGATAATGAGTTAATAGCCAAAGTGGAGCCGTCGGGAGATAATTGTAGGTTTGTTATAGTTTCCCCATCACCTTCAATGTTGTGTAAAATTTCGTTTGTTGATAGATTTGTAATTACTATATCTTCGTTTAAAGGCGTGGCCAATATTTCGCCATCTGATGTTGATATCGTGGCCCCTGTGGATCCAATATATATGGGATCTAGTTGCTTGTGTTTATACGTAGTTTTCAAGTCCATTGGTGTAGATTTTTTCAGAGCAGAGCATCGAGAAAAATAAATAGCGAAATCAAAGAAATTTTGGTTCAGATTACCAAAGCTGTAGACATGTTCGGGTGCGCAGTGTCAATTGTTAGCTCAATGTAAACAGGGAGCATTCTACTTGAAAGTGAGCTGCATTTACAAGGATTGTTCATTTACATTTTCTATACCCAATTTATTCCCATGGATTTGGCTGTGTTTTGCATGTACAATTCAATATAATCCTCCAAACCCTTTGATTTATCTTTTCTAATCAACTGTTTGAGCCGTATCAAATAAAATATCACACTTGAAAATATCAAATTCAATTTTATTTTTATCAAATCAAAGTATGTTGACCAAGATAGTTTGTGCTGGTCAAATAAACAATTCACAGCTTCATTCGTCAACAAATTGATCCTATTCACTGGCGAACCCATCTGTTGGTTTAGATTCTGTATCATCCGCATCGTACGTACTATGAATGGTAATTCATGAGGAAATTTTGATTCATCACCAATGAAATCTTTCAACAAGTTTGATATGTCTCTTGTATCGTTATCTATGTTTGATTTCTTTGTGTTTATGGGTCTCATTTGTACAATTGTAGCAAACAAATCTATCGAGTTTATACCCCAGCTTTTGCCAATTTCAGATATCCCAGCTGTGTTTAAACTGAATATCTGTTTCCATAACATACAATATTGCAAACGGAACTTGTCACTTAAAGTTATGTATAAACCATGGTCTAGTAATACCAATTGTTGGTTTCCAGATTTGTCTCTATTAGCTAATAAATTTCCTGGATGCGGGTCAGCATGGATGAAACCATATTTGAATATTTGTTTATTGAATAGGTTTATATATTGATTCATTAATAATTTCAAATCAAAACCATGTTCTTCCAAATCCTCTCTATTGGTTAAAGATATCCCTGAAATCCATTCAGCAGTAAGGACTTGCTTTGTAGTTAGGTCAGGATAATTTTTCGGTATTTTAACTCTCTTCAACAGAGAATCTCGTTTGATTATATTTCTTATCTTTTTTGAATTCTCCATCTCATGGATGAAATCAGTCTCTTTGATCAACTGCTGACACACATAATTGGTGAACAAACTCAATGGCAAATCAAACACTTTTTCATAAACTTTAGTCACGATTCTGTATACCCATAAATCAACTATGATTTGTTTTGGAATATAGTCATGCTGGACTTTTATAGCCACTTCCTCACCATTCTTCAATTTCCCTTTATGGACTTGCGCAATTGACGCACTTGCAATCGGATCATGATCCACATAATCGAATAAATCAGACTCATAATTTGTACCTAAATTTCTTTTCAATGTTGAGTTGACGGTATCCCACGTATCAAACGGAGCGTTGTCATACAATTGCGGAAACCTTTTCTGATACGCCAACGGGAACAACTGACCTTGGTTAGCTATGGCTTGGCCAATTTTTATATACAAACCTTTATTTTCAATCAATAGTCGAAGTAGCGATTCAGCTGCAATTTCATGCAATTGGTCCAAATTGTGATATTCTGTAGAGTTGAGCCCATATTGATACGCTATCCATAGGAGAACATACAATGCTTTGGTTGATCTAGTCAATAGGGATGAATAATAGACGTTATCAATTATATACACCGAGCCCAAGGTGGACACCGCCACCACGCCTGGAATAATCAACTTTCTATACAGTTTAGTCCTTGCTCCGGCGGTGTGTAAACATTGTCTGTGCACGTATTTCGAATATCCTGGTACGACCCGGTTGAATCGAAACATGGATCGAAATGGGTGCCAAATTGAAAAGCAAATGAAAAGTGAGACGAAAAAAAAAAAATCATAATCAGAATGAAAATGTTATCCACTCAATTGGTCAGACTCTCAGCATCCAAAACACTCCAAAGAGCTTACTCGACAGCTGGCGCTGCCACTCCCTTGACTCCCGCAAAACCCAAGAAAATCGGTGCCTTCAGAGGTGGCTTCATTGGTTTTTTGTTGGGGGTCACCACAACCGGTATTGGCTCATACTATTACTTGTTGGAACAATACAAATTGGCAAACACAGTGGTTGTATCAGATGTCATTTCGTTACAAAGCTCAATCTCAAGTTTGGAACAACACATCAGATCTTTAGAAGAAAGGAAATAGGAATATATACATGTTTATATTTAACCAATTAGTTTTATGAATTGGATTGAATCGTGCAACAACGATTTCAATTCTTCCTTTGTCAATGGTCCTTCTCCAATCATAACTTCAACTTTCTTGCCACCCAATTCACCACCTTCAATGAGATTAAGTATAACGTTTCTTTGTTTAAATTTGAATACAAATTCAGTCTTGTAAGTTAAGTAAACAAAGTTGTAGTTGACAATCTTATCGTTTATCTTTAATCTTACTTTATTCAAAACGGATAATCTTCTGTTGAGCAAGTGTAAATTTGATTTCTCTAAAAATGGTATGATCTCCAGTTGACAATTACTAAGATCACCAATTTGTAAATTCGAGACTTGCAAATCTGATGATAAATGGGGTAAGAAAACATTGATGTTTCTCATTGATTCAATTGATAATATTTGCAATGTGTTGTAATCAAGTTTTAAACCTTTTGTGAAATTTGCTTGAATTTCAATTGGTGGGTATTGTAAATAATCGTCTATTGATTCATGATCAACAAGATTTTGATTCATTGACGGGGTTAAACGGATTTGTAGTTTCTCTGTAAACGGTGATTCTTCGTCTGAGACATTTTGTAATGAAGTTGTCAAGTCGGTCAAAAATGGTAAATCGTTTATAAATTTGAGCTGAGAATCTTTTGTTATTTTTGGTGGTGATGGAAATATTGATGATGATTTGATTTCATCTTGTACTGCTAATGACCCAAATTGTATAGTTGTAGCTGAAATTGTACCTTGACTTGAATCTTGATTCATTTTATTATACAACTCATCAATTTGTAAATCTGTGAAATACTCTTGTAAATCTACTGTTGGCAAAGCCTGTTTCTCCAATTCGAATAAATTATCAAAATTTAATTCATTATTCAATTCCGTTCTCAAATCATTCAATTGTTCATCTTGAGATTTTCCTTCCACATCTTCACATAATTTAGCAACATCAGGGAACTCATCAACATTTGGGTCTTCAAATAATCCCAATTGAGTTCTTAAATCGTTTAAATTATCATCCTTCAATTCTTGTCCATTTGCTGACTCTTTATGATTGACTAGTTTATCCAAATCAAATTTGTTATCTAAACCAATCAGATCAAACAAGCTAATAAATTCTTTCTCATTTTTATCGTTAACTTCGTAATATTCATCATTTTTTATGTTCAACTTAAACCTGTGATCAATTAAGTCCAAGGTAATGTTTTTCTGATCAATTTCATGGTTGCTCATCTTATCAAATTTATTAAATATCAAATCGCTTTTTTTATTAGGTATGATGTTTTTGGAAATTTTGTAATAAAGATGGTTTTTTTCATCCCATGATAAATCACTACTGACAAATGGTTGCAATTGATAATTCTGCATATCCTCTCGGTTGAATAATTCTTCTTTAATACGAGGTGAATAATTGAGCAGCCAAATGATCAACCTCTTAGCTTTTTGAATGGATTTATTATTCATACCATAAATTATATAATCTAAATCATCATTTACCTTATAAAAAAAACAATTTGAATAAAATTCTATAAGGTTAAAATCTAATTTTTTATCAATTTTGACAAATTGGTTCAAAACTGTCTTTAAGTTAATTTTCTCTTGTTTGATTGAGGATTTCAATGCCATTATATCATCATGGGTATCAGATAAATGGTTGGACGAACCTGATAATGAAATTTGATTTAAATCGTTTAAAATTTGGTACTGAACTTTGTGGCTCAAAGTATTTTGAAATTTTTTATCATTTAATATCAATTTGAATTCCCATGGAGTGAATTGTATGACTAAATTATCTGAAAAATCATGAAATGTTAAATTAGAATTTATAGTGATGTTCCAGCAGTTTTTCAACAAGTGGTTGATTAAATCCTTTTTCGATTTGCTTAATCCTCGTAGTATGTTTTTTGATTTTAAGTAGGTTTTGATTTGAGATTTCGTGAATGAAGTATTGATTTGATTCGTTAATAGATCAAACCGTTTAGAACTAGTGACTGATTGTAATGGCTTGAAAAATTCGATGTTTTTGACTAGATCGTCATCTTTGATCTGGTCGGTTTTGCTGATGTCATTTAATAAATTAGCCAATCCAGTGTTGGGGATATTTACAGGAGTATCATAATTAGTGTCGTATTTTTTCTTTCTCAAATTATAGAAATTTAGGAATATTCTTTTCGAATCATCACTTTCTGTATCATGTTTCAAATCTGGAGCAGTGAAATCCGGTAGTTTTATAAGATGCTTAGGAGATTTATGAAACAATCTTGTAGTTAGTAGTACATTGGTTATGCTTTTATTCATGTTGGTGAAATTTATTTTCACCTCATCGTCGCTACCAAAAGTAGTCAACTTTTATTACAGATAACATCACCACTTTCAACCCAAGTATTGAAGTTTAATTAGATAAATTTTTGGCTAGAAATCAGTAAAAACAAAACAAGGTATGTTCCAAATCTGCACAGAATTAATTGACAGATTGAAAACCCAGTTGTAATGACATTAAGTAATTTTATATCTCAAGCCGATGATTTGGTAGAAACAAGCTAAATGCAAAATTTGTGCTCATCTTAGTCATCATACCAGTTAACCATTGGTGTCAGTTGGAATGTTCTCAATTTCTCTCAAATAACTTACTACTTTTTCAAGAAATAGTTGCAAATGCTCATATCATACCAAGATCTCAACATGTAATCAACTTCGGTATCGGTTGCCTATAGGAATTTGTAAACATAACATATATTTTTATCGGTGACAGCTACCGAAATTTGTTCCTCGCTAATAGTATACTCGAAGATTTAGGTATCGGAATCAAAGTTATAATTACACAAAACAGAATTCAAATCAATGGTAACTGAAGCGATCAATTGTTAAAGTATAACCATTAGTTCCAGTTATACCATGACATACCGTAACTACCTACAAACAACTGATCAGATGCGTACAAGTAACGGCAGCATCAAACCAATGCTTTTTAAACCCGTTTCGCTATAGTTTACCCTTTTCCAAGTGTCACCCACAAAAAAAAACAAATAATAAAAATAAAAAAGTGATGCAAAAAGATAACACTTTACTTTTGTGTCATTAGCATCCAGATGAGTCTTTACTTATTTATACCCATTTCCCCCATGATTTTTTCACTCTTGTATTCCTTCTTTAATGTCCACATTTGTACGATTAAATAGATTTAAACCTCACAACTTACACTCCTTATCATACAACATTCCTTACAAAAGATGCTCTAACATTAGATTGTTTCACGACACCACCAAATCTAACAACACCACAACTTCACCTTCCTCCAACAACTCAATTATACCGCAATTACATGAACCAACATCTCCAACATCCGTCATTGAAACACCTTTGACTCAACAGCCACAACCTTCTGCCGTTGAATATTTAACCACTTTTAATAACAAAGAAATTTTTTCATTTTTGATGATTGGTTTGTGTACTTTAAACAAACCAATATTGAACTTGTGCATCAAGCTTTTCCCATATGTACCAATTTCGATTATTAAAAAATTGGTTTACAGAATATACTGTGGTGGAGAAACGATTGAAGAAGTTAAACAAACAGGTTTGAGATTGAACAAAAGAGGTATTAACAACATGATGATTTCTTTAACCATTGAAGATTGTGAAGGTGCTGGTGAATCGACCATCGATCCTACTTTTATCACCAACGAGACTTCTAAATCAATTGAGAATATATTGATTCCACACACTTTGGAAATGATCAAACAAGCTAACGATATTAATGACATACCACCAGGTTACGTTGCTTTGAAACCAACTGGGTTTGACAAAAACGCTGCTGAAATCTTGAAAAACTACAACACTACAAAACAAGCACAATTTGAAGAATTGGTTGAGAAAATCTCAACAGTTTGTAAAACCATTTACGATTCTAACATGTCCTTGTTTGAAAAACTCCCAACCAGAACATCTCCATTTGTAGTCGGAGTCATTGATGCTGAAAAATTCGATTTACAAGAAGGTGTATATGAATTACAAAGAAGATTATATAAACAATTCAATCCTGTCAACAAACCAGTCAGTATAGTAGGAACATTACAGATGTACTTATCCAACTCTGCTAATTTGTTGACATTTGAAGAGAAATTGGCAGCTAAAGAAGGGTACAGACTTGGGTTGAAATTAGTTCGTGGTGCTTATTTACACTCCGAGAAGAATAGATCTGTCATACACAAGAGTAAACAGGACACAGATTCAAACTACAATCAAGGAATCCTGTACTGTATCGACTCAATTTTGAACCAGAGTAAAAACAATGAGTCCATCATTGGACACTTGGTAGTTGCTTCACATAACTCGGATTCTTTGAAGTTGGCAAGTAACAAAATCTTCAACGAGACCACCATCGGTAATGATAACAAGTTGAACGTTGTCTTGGGTCAATTGTTGGGTATGGCCGATTCTGTCACTTATGATTTGATCAAGAATTTGAAAATCAACAACGTTATCAAATACGTCGCTTGGGGTCCTCCGTATGAAACAAAACAATATTTATTGAGAAGATTGGAGGAAAACGGAGATGCCGTTAAAGATGATAATGGTTGGCCATTGGTTAAAGCTGCTGCAGGAATCTTATACCAAAGAGCATTAGGTAGAGCATAGATAGATAACTAAATATATGATAATGAATTATTATGTCAAAAAGTATCACGACGGATTTCGCATAATACCACTTGATGTGTGAACTCTGAGATTGTTATTTGTAAATGTCAAAATTAATGCAAGATCTATATGATTGTTGAAATACAAAAACTAGGTTGATTTGTTACAACTGAATAGCAAATGATATTTAGTTGTGAATGCAGAAAGTTATGCACCTTGGATAGCGCATCAAAAAAGAGAAATACAGCACAGAGTGTGACAAAAGTCATAGCTGTGAAAACTATTGAAGAATTTGATCTCTCCTACAACGCAACTATTTTCTAATAAGTATAGTCTTGCAAAATGTTTATTGTTAAAGTCCAGCAAAGTTCAACTCTTCTCTAGTAGTGTTAATTAGTCGCCTTCACACAGTCTACTTACTAACTGATTATAAGCGCTGACTTTTTAATGGTTTACATATATATGTCTCTTTTGCTTATTGCATCAAGAATCTCCCCATAGCATTGTGTTCTGATACATCAGTTTAAAAATTTTATTATCCAAACCTCAATTTGGAACAAAGTGTTGGTGTACCGGGGGCTGCTAATAAAAGCAATAAGATAAACCTTAGAATTGTCACAATCACTCTACATCGAGTATAGTCTGATTGTTATCATGATTCAAAAAGGTCATCAGCCATTGTATTTTGTTTGCCGATATTACGTTGATCTATAACAAATTGAACTCGTACCTCAACGTACTCCGATTGATGTATTAAAGCCTGAAGCTTATCCTCAACTCATTGTCAATATGAACTTATCCATCCAGTTAGATGTGAGCTATACGTAGATCCCAATGATATTGTATCTAGTTGTATGACAACACAGAAGAAATCTTGTTTATCTCTTTCTATTCTCAAACCTGTTATTGTAGGGTTTACGCAGTGAAATCTTTTATCAATTTCGAGCTATTAATTAATTGGAATGTTTTTAAATGCATACTCGCCATAATAAATTATAATTGATAGATTTCTTGAGGTGAATCATTTGAATTGCCAACAATGTCACATAGTGTAAAATATTTCGACCTGGTCATAAAATTATGCATATTTGAGTAAATCAACCCATTTTGAATCATGATTTGGGAAAGATTAAAAATGCACACAATTGCCTAGAACTCTCCAGCGTCAAGCCTGGATCTTTTGATTGCTTTATTATAGTCTTCTGGGTTCGCTTCACACATTAATTGTCATCGAAGGGGCGTCACCAATATATCCATTTATGACACATTGTACAACCCATTCCCAATTGACAAACTTCAAATGCACACGGTTACCGCGTTTCCGCCGTGACTCTTTCCTCACCCTTGACTCCATTTGTGAACCATCATCATAAACAATCACATTTGACGATTCTAAATTTAGACTTGATATCAGTTGTTTGTCATTGAGATAATGGACGTTTTTTGCGCCAAAACAATGGAATATGAAATTACAAGTTTCTGAAATTTGCAACTTTTCCTTCCTAGATCTCACGACTACGATTTCATACTCATTTAGCAAATGGTTGTTGTTGGTCAATTGAGTCACTAATTGTTGCCCGTTTTCATAATTATGACGAAACTTGTACACGTCGTTGGATTTCACACATTTGAAATGCTTAGATTCCCCACTGGGCAACAAGTAGCAAAACCAGTTATCAAACGACTGTTGATTACTGACAACGTCAACAATAAATGTGTCTGATAAAATTGGCCACCCTAGTGCTAGTCCTTGAAGATATTTCGGACTACGACAAAAGTTACTCGACAATATAGCTGCGAAATTTAGATTCTGGAAAAATTCATAACCTTCTAAACACAACGTACTGTTTTTTGTGTATTGGAATAGTTCATTGAATTCTTTTTCAACAATCAATCCACCATTGGTTTCGATCAACCCTTTGATCACATGCTTTCGATCGTCTGATAGATTGGTTATACAAAACAATTTACCCGCTAAAATCTGTGAGTTCCGTAGGTTGAAATTCTTACTGGGACTAATCAATTGACTATCGACTCTTTTTGGCTTCTTTGGTGTCGACGGTACAGATTTCACGCCCTCCAATTGAAACTTTTGTTGATGAATCACCCAATCACTCAATTCCATGAAACATTCGCTCAAGGGAACAACAATCTCTTTTGAGTTTTTCCTGCTCGATTTCAAATGGATTAAATTGTACCCTCTAATGCATTTGATTTCTTCCTGCGAATCGTTGGACGAAAGCCCCGTGACAGTGTATTTGACAGTGTTGTTTGATTTGATATGCACAACGTCTCCGATTCGGATATCTAGTAGATTCAAATCCTGGTTTCGAATTTCATACATTCCTTCGAAAAAATCAATGCTCAGCACATCCAACGATTTAGAAATAAGTCGTCCGGTATACATTTTAAGGTTGAACAATGCCCACACTGAGGAATCCTTGACTATGTCTGAATTAGTCAATAGATCTGATTTCTCAACTCGTAGAATCGGTTCAAAAGATGATGGTTGTGATTCAATCACATTATTTAATCGTCGTTTTTTCGAAACTACCTCCTCTTCAGATTCAGCGGAACTTTGATGTTCTTCAATCTCCGACGCATCCATTGAGAACTGCCTCGATAGCTCCAACTCCTCTGGCGACGACGGAGGGATCAATTGTCCAGCAACTGTAGTATCCATAGTCGTGTCGTATTCCTTGTCAGTTTGGATTGATTTGTCAGCTAAAACAACTTCGTGACTCTCCTGCGACGACGACGCTAGCACTAGAGGAACACTGTAGTTCCGCTGCAATGCCGGCTTCCTCGCTTGGTATTCCGTTGTATTACATCTTTTCAACCGTAGTGCCTTTTGAACCTTCCTGAATTTCATCTGGTGCGAAATCAAACTATCATCATGACCAAACCTAAAATCCTCAGGCTCAACTTCGTCGTCAGATTGGATTTCGAGATTATTGGTGGTATTCACCAACTCATCATTATCCCCGTTCTTCACCTGTTCTTGCGTGTTTATCACTTGTCTTCTAGACAAACTGTCATCTGGAATCACTTGAGTATCTAGGTTTCTAATAACTTGGGTATCTGAATTTCCGATCACCTGGGTATCTGCTAATTCCTCCCGACTCCAATTCTTGATCACTTGAGTATCTGAAATTTCAATTGCTTGCGTGTCTGGGTTATCAATCACTTGAGTGTCCTTTTCGACATCATTACCAAAAACCAAACTTGAATCGTACTCGTGCTGAGAATTATGTATCGAGTTGTTTAGATTATCAACTTGGGTAGAAAAGTCCATTTCATAATGGATATCGCTCTATTTTTTTTTTTTGTTCGTGTCATACATTAACTATACAAATTACTTACTAACTTAGTTGGAACAAAATGTTTTGTAGATCGCTGTTAGGTTCCGCTCCGTTTGTCGTTGCAGGCTTTAGATTGTGACCCTTTCGGACTACAAATACTCCATATAAACCCTCGACCAATGTTGACTTGAACTCGTTCTGGTAATATGGTAAATTGGTGTTACTGAAGTCAATGGTCATTATATATGAATCTTTTACAAAAAAAGGTTTTGCGTCCAAGACTCCTACTCTGTTGCTAGTTTTGAAATAATTCAACAATTTCATATAGGCGCCTTGTTGGTCAGGAGTGGATGGTTCAAATTTAACAAATAGCAAATCCCTTGTACTTAGCACTTTATTTAAATAATCATCAGCAGCTTTAGTATGCAACCGACCTAATATGTTGTAACCCGGATGCAACAAAATTTCTTTAATGTTTTGTATTGATGTTTCTTTTGACGAAGAAGATGTTGAATAGAACTTGGCTTTTAAATTGACTTTAACAAAATCATGATAGGATATCAACCCAGACCATAGATACTCCTCTGATTCTGGCTCGTCATCAAAAATCTCCGGATCATACTTCTTTTCTTCAATGACTTTTTCTTCCTCTTGTTCGTTATCTTCACTGTCCAGGTCTTGTACAGTTGGATTAAAATTATTTAAAACACGTTGATTTTCACTGACAATTTTAGTTTTGCCCAAATCATTTGAAAACCTCCTGTGATCTACTTTCCTTGTCGTTATGCCCACATCGATTTGGAAATCGTCTCCCTCATTTTCATTCTCCTTGATGATTTCACCTTTGTGGGTCCTCCTTATAATCTCCGACTGATCGTTTTCAACCAACACAATATTTTTGATGTTCTCTTTATTCTGCAACTCGATCCTGGCTATATCTGCATTGATCTCCTGAGGTGTTTTCTTAACCACATCTTCCAAAGTGATTGTACCAGCAAACAAATCCTGAGTAAAATTCTTTTTCAATAAAAATAACACTCTTCTACTTTCAGCAGTGTAGTTTTTATGTCCTGGATATTCATTATATATTATCTCTTCAATTTCTAGTGTTAGTTTCAAGACTTTTGCCTCCTTCTCATCCTCAGTGCTCGATGTGTCTTCAACGGGATAAGATTTTTTGAAAAAATTGTAAAACGCTTTTGCCGTACTCACTCTTAGATCATCCCTCAAAGCTTCAATAGGATTCGACACATCGTATTTCCCTTGCAGTCTTGATTTCAGTTTGGTCCGCAGTGGCATTACTTTCTTAACTTTTCCACCTAGACATAAATCACACTCATAAGTCTTGGGAGCTTTTTTCAAACCCATGCATATCAAATGCTGCCATGTTTTACATTTCTCACATTCAATCATTTCTCCAAGCTCGTCGTTCTCCTCGTCGTAGTTATCCTGGTTGGCTCCGCAAGGGTTACATCGAACGACCTCGTCTCCATTGAATTCGCCATCCTCACTCTCGTAACCATTAGACACGTACTCCGAGTCTTGTTTCACTTTCTTCACATTGTCGTCATTGTCGTCACTTAAGGTCTCGAGGTAATCATCGAAGTTTCTCTTGGAATGCTGACCTTTGTTGGTCCTGGAAGAGCGTCTCTCACTCATAAAAAAAAATGTAATAAGAGGATTACTATTACAAAGTAGACTATCGATTGTATATATTCAATGAATATATCAATTGTTTTGGAGAGAGAAAAAAAAATGAAAAAAAAAATAAAAAAATAAATATTAGTCGTGTCTTCATTTATTCTATACCAACCCATATATCTCCATAATAGGTGAACAAGTCCTGCTCAAACTGGCTGAACTCGATGTACCTACCATGTATAGTGTTATCGTCGCCGTTGGGTAATTTACCTCCTACGCTGGAGTACGCACACCAAAGATACCTCGCACAGTATTGTGGGTCCATGACCCATCCGCTTATGGGTTCAAAATCACTATTATGTTTTTCTTGTAGATCCTGGGGGAATGGAGGCACTATAGCTTGTTTGATTCGTAGTGGATTGTAATAAAAAGTTTTAAATTGTTCTTTTGTGGTTAGGAACTTCAATCTCCTTTGATACTTGGCCTCTGTATCGTAATTGATTTGATCTGACTGATGACAATATCTAAACCCCGAATTTATCCATAACAAACTCATTCCATCTTCTCCATTAATATGTCCCGGATGAGGTGAACATAATTCCTTAGTGTTTGAATTCTGGCCATTGCTTTTGGTCATTTCTTGCTTTGGTGTTGTTTCTCCAATTGCCGCAGCGTGGTATTTATTGAAATGATAATTTTCATCACCGTTAATGGCAAAGCCTAGCCAAAACAATTCTTTGTCTCCGTATAATTTGCCAGCTATTGGAGGAAAGAAATTGATATTTATAATCATTAGTAGGGAATTAAAATGTCTTGTTCTGTCAACGACAACAAGTCCACTTTCCATGTAATGTACCAACCCTTTAAACAATTCTCTTTGTATAGTGTAGTTAGTCATTAGAGGCACATTAAACATGAGATTGTCAATTACAGACGGACCAATTCTGGAAAGGAACCGACCATCGGTCTGGGCCCGTTTTTGTAATACACCCCTATCTTTAAAGAAATAAGTGCCTGTGTCTTTATAACCTTGAAGTTGAAAAAAAAACTCTGGGTTCTGCATCATGACTGTATCAGCGTCAATCAAAACAAACTCATCAAATGAGTTGAAAAAAGTGGCCAAGAGTTTATTCAGAAACCCACGGAACTTGTATTTGAAATTCTCTTGGATTACATTTGCAGCATTGACAAACCAAACTTCTTGCTTTGGTAATCCGTTGTCTTTTGCGCTAAGGTAGTCCCTTGGAAACTTGTCGGCTAATTTATTAAAAGATTGTGGCAAATGGCTGAAATCCTCTCTGGCTGCAGTCACAATTTTCTCTTTTGTCCCTTGGGATAAGTTGTCGTAGTATACAATCTGGATTGGCAATTTATTATTCAATGCTCTGAGTAAATGAATCAAGTTCACCGTGTGGTCTACGTGTTTGTCAGCTATGGATAATACAATACCTTTCCCATTACATTGCGCTTTATAGTTTTTCAAAAAGCTCTTACCATTCTCTTTTGCAACTTTTTTGTTTTTGATATTGGGTGTGTTGTAGAATATCTCGCCTGTCCATTTCTCAAAAATGGGCATTTCAAATGATAGCCAAGGGTAAACACGGTGCTCGAACTCGACCTCATCAAATGAAATCAACTTCTCTTGATGTGTATACTCAAACTCAGTCTTGTTCTCATACGTTTTCTGAGCATTTAAAAAGTCTCGATTTACAGACTCGTTATCATCGGCGAGGTAACATTTGTTGTAATTTCGTATCAAGGTCAAATGATTGATTAATTTCTGTTCGGTTGAATAATCGTGATACTTTTGTTTAACGTAGGTGATTAGTCTTGTATCGTAATCTCTTTGTAGTTCCGATTCCCATCTAGGACCAACTTGAATTTTCAAATCGTCCAAATATAGATTCAAATAGTTGTCAAAATCCAGTGAATAATAATCAACATAGAAATTGTCATCAGGATTGAAGATCCAGTTGTGATCATTTATGAATACATTTTTAAAGAACAAGTCACAACGATCTTTGAAATTTAAATCAAGTATCGATTCAAAGTCATGGTTCTCAAATATAGAGTCGTAGATGTGGGAATAAGTCTCATCTTTAACATCCAACACTAGCTTCTTCTTGAAATCGTTGTATGCCTCGCTCTGTTTGAAATGAGTTAGATTCCGATCTATTTTGTTATTCAAATTGTCGTATATGTTGTATATGGAATATGTTGAGGTCCTAAATTGTAGATTGCGTAGTTTGTAATTAATATAGATAATTACCGCTAGCATCCAAAAGGATACTACGGAGGTGAAGAGTAGTCGTTTGGATTTATAACTCTTGATCTTCAACATTGTACAGACATAGTTTCAAAAAAAAGGAATCAGGGGAAGATAAATAACTTTTGGAGATGGTAACTTACATCTATTGTTTAAGATGATAATGCATTTGTGTTACTAACGCACAAGGGTAGTCCTATTATTTAACTCTAATTTTATTTTTTTCACAGCCATCTTCGATATTCACGTTTGAAACGTTTGTAGCGTCGTCTGCCTCTCCTTCCTTCCTAACCAGCTCCAAACTTAGAGCATGTTGTCATCACAAGGTTCCCGAAAGTGGCACAAAGGGAAGAAAAAGCCCCCTTAGAAATTGCTACATCAAATAAAAATATTTTTTCCAGGACCCTCTGACATCGACAATCCCAAACATCATAATCGCTCCAGTATTTTAATGTGAAAACTTCAGACGACCCCCAGTATTGCCGGGAAGTTTTTAATGCCGGTGGACTGTTTACCTTCTGTCGGCAGATTTAAACCGCAAATCATTGGACTATTTTTTTTTTTTCTTACATTCAAAGCCTTGTAATTTAAACCATGGATTCACAAAAATTATATATTATGTATAGAGAGTTGTATTTATAACCCTTTGATCAAGGCCATTAGATCGTTGTCGTCGCCCAACACTTCCTCCACGTCAGCCAAAGCGTTCTCACTAAATAGACCAGATTTAGTGGGCCTGTACCCTTCATTGACAGCTTCAATTATACTTGCTCTTCTTCGCTTGATCTTATCAGGAATATGATGCGGTTGTGATTTTTTCGTTGGGTTGGAGTACCTTCTCTTATTTTTAAACTCGATATCCTCGCCATGTGGAGTATGATTGTGCAAGATCGATTTATTTCTAAACGCTCCCAATGGGATTTTCTTATTGTTGTTGAAATCTCTCCATATCCTAGCGTCATTTTCGTCATTGTTATCTAATTCACTAATGTTTAATAACTCATCCAACCCCATTTCGTTCGAATCGTCCGAGGTTGTAGGTACAAACACGCTTTTTCTTGGGATTTGTTGCTTGGGTTGGTTAGATCCTTGTTTTTGTTTGGGCTGCAACGTTCTCGTAGATAATCCATCAATGATTCCAAATGGCTTGCTGTCTATAGTAACCCAGGACCCTAATATCGGTGGACGATAATCTGCTGTTTTGGATGATAAGACTTCAGTTGCCTTTTTTAAACCCACTTGATTATTGGATGTGTTTGATTTTGGGATTGTTTCATCAATATCCGTTGATTCAGAAGAATCATAATCCTCATCATAAGATTCATCAAAATGGTTGTTCAAAGATAACAATGATTTGTTTTGATTATTCTTTGATCTCTTATTTTTAAATGTTTTGTCGTTATCAATTTGATTGAACAAATCATCAACATTTGAATCATTATTCTGTGTTTGATCCTTTTCATCAACCGATGAGTCATTATCACTGCTGAAGAAATAATTCCACAAATAACTGTCATCATCCTCATCACTATTTTTTTGTAACTTTGACTTCTTCTTGCCCTGACTTGATTTCACGCCTCGTTTTTCATCTTCATTGTCAAACAATGGTATGTCAAAATCGTTCAAATCTATGTAGTCATCTTCGTCATAGTCAGATCCACTAGATTCGTTACTTTCGTATTTTTTGATTGGTTTTGATTTATCTTCGCCAATTCCTTTAAACGAATTGTTGATTTTTTTTGAAGTTGAGAAATCAGAATCCAAATCAAAATAACTTTCATCTTCGTCATCGTCTTCATCAAAGCCATTGTTTTCAAATTCATTGACTAAATATTTTTCTTCTTCTTTCAAGAATGGGTCGTTTTCTTCATCTTCATCTTCGTAATCGTAATCGTTTATTGAACTTTTCCTAGAGGAAATCTTGGTTTCTAATTGTTGTTCTTGTTCTTGATGTTGATGTTGGTCTTGTGGTTGTTCTTGGGTTAGGTCGGGTAGAAATTCATCAACGTCATTTTCCGCTTGCAATGTTGCCAATAACTCATTGTCATCAATCTCGTAATCATCGTCTGAGTTCAACTCTTCATCTTTGATTCGTGGTACATCCATCAATTGGTTATCAAATTCGAAATCAAAGGGAACAGCTGGTGTCATTGTCAACGTCGGTGATAAATTAACTTCCTCACCAATATCTTCTTCTTCAACCGGATCAATCTTGTCTACAACATTATCCTGTTCGTCGTTAAAATCAAATTTGAAGTTAATGTCTGGTAAGACGGCGTCAGATTTTCGTCTACCAAATTTGGCAGAACTTCTTCTTCTGTTCTTTTGATCTTTTTTGATCCTTGTCTCTTCTTCATTTTCAGAAGAAGAACTTTCAATGGCAGATGTAGAAATGTTCTTTTTACCTTTCAAACCTTTTAATGCCCTTGCATTTTTCAATGTCTGTGCCTTTTGTTGTGCTTGCAATTTAACAAAATCAACATCAGAATCATCTGAGTCATCTGATGAACTCATGTCATCATCTGAGTCGTCATTATTTTCATTATTCATTTGTTGTTTGTTGCTATTGATTAATGAATATAAACCAGTTAAATCATCATCACCTTCAGAATCGGATCCAGATCCATCTTCCTTTTCAACTTCTTCATCTTCTTCTTCCTCTTCTTCTTCTTCATTACTTTCTTCTAATTCCTCTTCATAGTTGTATGTCTTTTTGGGTACACTTTTTCTCCCATAACTCTTCAACTTCTTACCTTTTTTACCTTTTTTACCTTTAAATCTAAATCTATCTTCAACTGCACTCAACGAGCTATCAGAATCAGATTCAACTAAATATACTTGTTTTGCTTCATCTGAAGACGAAGACGAGTTTGCAATACTAAACTTTCTCTTATTCTTGAAATTATGATGATTGAAATTTTTCAAATTCTTACCACCATAACTACTGATTGGTTTTTTCCCCATTTTGAGGCCTTTCGATTACTTTATACTGTATTCCTATTTATATGAAGAAATGGTTTGTAAAATATGTGAAAATAAATGATTTTTTTGTAATTATCGAATTTCGAGTCTTATTCATAACTTTAGATTAAAGAAAATTTCAAAGGATTTGTTTTGAAAGTTTCTAATGTATTGAGAAAACTTGAACTGCAGTTAATTTACCCTTTGATACTCAGATCAGTGTGTATCAGTTTGTAATGAGTAGAAAAGATAAGTTTCACCTCTTCTCCTTTTTTTATAATTTTTTATTTTTTATTTTTCTTTTTTAGTAATTAATTATGTAATCACGGTTACACAGTTTTATAATAATTGTTCTTGTGCGACATCAACAAATCATAGGTCGTCCCCAGTACAAAAGTAGTCCGATGAGGTATTTATTTAGAGATTGATCCACCACCACAGTTTCTAATGTGTGTGTGTATTATACTACTATTTAATGTCTTTTGTCGGCTTCTGCTGCTGCTGCCAATCTTGAACTCAATTCAATTTGGTCTTTGATAGCTTTAGTCAAGTATTCAATCATGATTACGTCTTGGTTGTGATCATTAAATAATTTAGTCAAGTTTTCTGGGTTTGACAATAATTGTGGTTTGTTTAATATCGAGTTACATAACAATCTCAACAAGTCGATGTTTTCGTCTGAGTTTTTATCTTGTTCATTTGTAGACTTTATAAATTTTATCAAAACTTCAATGTTTTTTTGTAAATTTTCCAATTGTGTTGATAAATATGATAAGTTGTTGGATTGAGTTTGTATGACGTTTGATTGCTGATTTTCTATTATTTGATTAGTTAAATTTTTGTATGCTATTTTCTCTGTATTTGTTGTATTTATGATCTCATTTGGTAATGGAGTAAATACATATGAGTTGTTGATGGTGGTGGTTTTCCATCCCATGGACACATTTGTTGTACCCAATTTTTGTCCTACTGCTGCTCCAATATATGTATTTATTTTTGGTGATTGAATTTCTCCTTGAGAATTTATGTAATCAACATTTAAATATATAGCTGGGTGTGGGAAAGCTCTATCTACTCCCTTGGAATAAAAATCATGGATTAAACTTGTATTATCGTCGATTTTATTACTGCTGCCAAACCATCCCAAAACAGTTTCTTTTGGATGGGATTTTTTATACAATTGATAAATGGTTTTATGTATTGGTTCATCTATAGTTATAGAGTCACCGTTTTCATTAATTGGAACCATAAAGGCATCTCTGATTTCAATTTCCAAACCATCTTCATTTCTATAACCCAATAAAGTACCAATTATTCTTTTATTTAAAATCTGTTTGGAGACTATTTCCAAAATTGTTAATAACGCAGATGAATGGATCTTAACGTTGACTGGACCGGTATTAAAGGATGACACAGCTGGGGCTAAGACATTTGGTCTTACTAAATGCATGAAATCAGACATGATTGATAATTGATGAAAGAAAAAAAATTTTCAGTATTTTCAATTTGTTAGAGAGATGATTATATACAGGTTGATTTAAGATAGCTACAAAACGCCACCACCAACTAGTAACATGTTAGTAGATGGAACTTTAATGGAACGGCAATCTAATATCAGGTTTCATTAGTAATTCCATTCATGTCGATGTGTGAAATATTGGGAAATTCAACATATTTCTTGAATTTTTTGAAAATTGAACAAGTTACAACACTTGAAGATCAATTTAATCATGATATGTTTAGTTTCAAACTTAGAATTTCTTTAGTTTTCATTGTATAAGATTTCATATTTTGCTCAGATTGCAATATCAAATGTTCTCTCACTGAAAAATTAAACATATTAATGAATCAAAACTTAAAAACAAAAGACGATCCACTGAATGATTTACAGCTTTCATCTAAACATTTACTTGAAGACCCCGATGATAGCTGGTTATGGAACGAATCAGATTTTTTAAAACGTTCACCAACTAGGTTGCAGCGATTAAATGTCCAACAAGAATTAAAATTGAAAGAAGGCATGTTTAATTTTGTCATTCAACTAGGCACTAAGTTAAAAGTCGACGGGAGGACAATTTTGGCAGCGGTGATATATCTACATCGGTTTTTCATGAGGGTTCCTATAACGGGGTCTAAGTATTACGTTGCGTCCGCTGCGTTATGTGTATCATGTAAATTGAATGACAATTATCGTCCACCAGACCGAATCAGTTTAATTGGCTGTCAGATCCGAAATCCAAATCCCAAGATTCCCGTAGATGAACAGCTGCAGGCATATTGGACTTGGAAAGAGCAAATCTTATTCCGAGAAGAACTAATACTAAGAAAACTTGAATTTGACTTGAACTTAAGTTTGCCATACAAATACAAAGAGATTTTTCTCAACTATGAAAACGATTCATTATTCTCCGAGAAAAGAAATGATATATACAAGATGGTAGTTAGTTTGATCGAAGTGTTGAGTAGCTTGCCCATCATTATATGTTACAACATGAAATGCATATTGTGTACCTGTTTGATTATCACTACTTTAGAAGGTCAATCTCATATAGGAAAAGAATTGGCAATACCTGACCATTTTTTAAAACAATATTTAAATACAGATGGAGAAGAATGCGTGAGATGTTTTAAATTCATCCAATTGTTGTTGTCAACATCACAAAAAAGCGAGGACCCACAGCAGATAAGTAATGTTAAACTTGCCAAACGATTGTTGTCAATTCCACAAGAGAATTTTATAGAATTCATACACAACCAATAAAAACTTGTATCAGTTAGTAGAAAGTATGGCTCTAGTTTTTTCTTTATCTATATACACGAAAAAATCACAGGTTTATCTCCATTGATATGGACTTTGAATTCGACATTTTTGGAGATTTAAACACTCCGTTGCTTGAAATATTCCATAGGAATCAATTGCAAAGACAGTTGGACCGGTTGCCACCTCACCAACGGACTAGGGAACATTTAAATCAAACAATATTGAATAATCGAGCTAGACTAAATCAACGACGATGGAATGAATATATCCGTGTTAAATGGGTCTTGCATTATATACCGTTGATCGTGTTTAATTACCAGTTATTATGGACAAACTTGACTTTTTCTAACATCTACAATTTTGTCTTCCAGACGTTTATGTTCACGTTTTTGCTAATGTTCAAGATTATCCGATTCACCACATTTGCAATTGCGTTTGGTGCCTATTTCCATGGGTTGCTAATGAGGTTGTTTGCGTTTTGTGATGTGATTACATTCACAGATAATTTCGTGGTCGATACAGTCACGTTTGTTTTTAAAGATTTCGATTCGATTTTGAAAATTCATGAACAAATTGTGAAACACAAAGGCGATATCATGTATTTTCTAGATTATCCTGAAAGCGACGATTATTCACATTTTAAAATCACGTTTTTAACGATATATAACATGATAGCCAAAATGTTGCTGACAAGTTGTGAAATGAAAGATAAAGAGGTCAAATGTGAGTTAATAACAAACAGTTTGATATTCAAAATGTCAGATGTTTTCAAAGCTTATAATCCAAACATATCAAACCTCAATTTGAAGTTTTTAACCTTGCTTGTGTATTTATCTTTTGCAATGATTGGGAATTTGATATGTTTGAATATTATGATGTTTTTCATGTACAATTTATTCAACAGGTTGGCAGGATACAAACAAGTGATTACAAATTTGAGAGACGTTTTTATAGGAACATTCAAGTTATTGATTTAATAAACACCCCGAGGATATTTAAGACAACTTATTATTGTGTATAGCACTGAATTATTTTTTTTTTTATTTGTAGCCGCATCCTAATCAGGATATGCTCGGGTGCTTAGCGGACAGTTGATCTCGGTGAAAAGATCTTACTATAAAAATGACCCCACAATATAATCGTCAACGACAATGACACTTCCAGAGAGCATGAAAGCTGTGGTTTTCCATGACGCTTATAAAATCAAAACTGAGACGCGCCCAACTCCATCAATCCAGTCTGATGATGATGTGATTTTGAAAGTTTATTATTCAGGTTTATGTGGTACAGATCTTCATTCATACAGAGGACATATTCAAGGACCTAAAGATACTATCATTGGACACGAATTCGTTGGTGAAATAGTGAAGTTGGGTCCAAACGTAACTAAATTCAAGCTAGGCGATGTTGTGTTGAGCACGTTCACCATCCAGTGTGGCAAATGTTGGTATTGTGAAAATGGCTACAGTGGACAATGTAACACCACAAACACTTTTGGCAAAAAGGGTTTAGACGGTGGACAAGCTGAGTATGTCCGAGTACCTTATGCCGAGTCGACTTTGATTAAGAAGCCAGAGAATAAAAGCTTGGTAGTTGACGATTCGATATATGTGTTGATGGCTGACATTTTTGTCACGGGTTATTACGGAGTGAAGAAGATAATCGATTATTTATCAATTAAAAGCTGTGAAGGGGTGAAACAAACAAGTTTTCAACAATCAACCATATTACAATTGGGTGCTGGACCAGTTGGTTTATGTGGATTAAGGGTATTAAAATATTTTGGATTTGAGAAAATCGTAGTAGTTGACAATGTTCCACTGAGATTGAATGAAGCATTAAAATTGGGTGCTTATAAAGTCATCAATTTTGAAACTGAGCCTGAAGAGATAAAGAAGTTTATTAAACAAGAAACTAATGATATTGGATTTGATGCTGTTTTAGAAGTTGTTGGATCATCTTCAGCACAAAGAAGTTCGTACGAATTTGTAAGAAGAAATGGGTTTATATCATCTTTGGGAATGGGACATGAACCGTTACCGTTCAATGGTTTAGATTGTTATTTGAAAAATATCAATATATCATTTGGCAGATGCCACGCGTGGTCGTTGTTTGGTGAAAGTTTGAAGATTTTTGAAGAGATCAAAGACGATTTTAAAGACTTTATAGATTTCAAGACATCTATCGATGACAGTGAAGAAGCTTTTAAGATATTTGACCAGCACAAAGTGAATAAAGTAGTATTTGATTTTACATAGATAAATAAATGTACTATATTTTTGCAACCACAGAGTCGAAATGCGAGTAGGAAAAAAAAAAAAATACATTAAATCAATCACCAGTATGAGTAAAAGAGCCAATGATACAACTTCACCACCAGATCTATCATCCAATACACTTAACTACTCCCACAATGAATCGAATGTGAGAAACAACATGGAACTAAACATACCATCGTCCAATTATCTGCCACTCCACTATAATACTTTACCTTCGATGCAACAATTGAATCCCGAAAGTCAAAAAAAATCAAGAATGAGAGTCAGTCGTGCTTGTGATCGATGTAGGACACATAAAATTAAATGCACAGGAACAAGTCCGTGTTCAACGTGCCTAAAGCATAAAAAGGAATGTCTGTATTCTTCAATAAAAGATTTAAATCAAGAACCACAAGCAAAGAAGCAGAAAATACGTTATCCATCACAAGTGGAGCCCTTTGGTCTACCCCAAGTCGCCAAATCCAACGATTCAACTCCCTATGTATCTCATCTTGAAAATCGTGTACAATATTTAGAGAACTTATTAACTGAGAATTCCAATAATCTATTTAAAGAGCCTAAATCTCATGAGCCGGAAAACGAAATGATTTTGAACATCATATGGTCCTCATCTTCAAAATGGAGGTTTTCAAGAAGACACCAGAACTTGTTAATAGTCGAGTTGTGTAACTCTATGTATTCAAATTTATCAGAAGAACTGAAGAAACTAGTCACCATTCCTCGAACACAATATTTTGGCTGGAATATGCTGGGGGTGAACTATGTTAAAGCGGAAGATTTACCAAACAAGCCCGACATTGATTTCAATTTGATAAATGTTGAATATTTGATTGATTACTTTTTCCGAGAAATCAATCCATTATTTGCTATATTGCATGAACCGGTATTTAGAGAACAGTTCACTGCATATATGAAATTAAAACAACTCGAGAACGAGAATGGCAATACTACAGATGTAAAAACTAATCAGACAAAATTGTTTAGTGGGATTTTATACTTGGTATTTGCATTATCTATCAGATTCAGTGAATTTCAAAAAGTGAAAGGACCAAATTTGGAATTGTTGAAGATGGAAGAAGTTTTATTTAAATACGGTCATAAAGTGATATCGATATTAAGTTTTGAATGGGAATCGTTTGAATTAATTCAAAGTTGGTTATTGATTGCATTGTATTTGAGAGTTGCTCATCGACAAACATCGTGTTCTCATGCATTGAGTCAAGCAATAGTGATGACTAAAGCAATGGGACTTGGATTTGGACGTGAAAATCCTAAAATATTAGTTGCATCCCCATATGAAAAATTGAAAGCAACAAGGATATTTTGGTGTGTATTTACGTTTGATAGAATTTTTGGATTACAAACTGGGAGATATTGTGGGATTAGAGATGAGGATTATAGTAGACCTTTTCCAACTTGTGATTACTTCAAACAAGAGAATTTGAAAGATGATTGGTTGACATTACCAGCTTTGGCGTTGATTCAAATTGCAAAAATCTCAAATTTCATCCATACTTTGCCAGATGATAATCCTCATTTAATCAAGTATCAACAAATCAATACCGAATTGGTGAAATTGAATGATTGGTTTAATCAACAAGGATTTAGAAATGATTTATTATACAAAGTAGATGAGGGTATCAGTTCATTAATTAAATCACAAGTCAAATTACATTATTACGATTTAGTAATGTGTATTCATGGGAAAGTTTTATTTAATTATATTGGTAAAAGAATAGCAAGCCATGGATTGAAAATTGAATTGGTCTTGGATGCATGTCATGGGGTTATAGATGTACTTGATAAGACCAACAAAGCTGGGTTATTTTATACTCCATGGTACTCAAATTTGTTGTTATTATTCAATATTGGAGTCAATTCAATAACAATCATTAGTGGTGGTGTATATATTGAACAATCGAGACAAATATTGAAAAATTCAATCAGATTGTTAAACATATTGAAAAAATCACCAATTCGAAATCAGGAAAATAAATTGGTTTTTAGAGAAAGGTTTAAAATGGTGAGAGAATGTACATGGGCATTAAAAATGGCCAATAAAATTCTAAGCCTAAGATTACAAGAAGATATAAATGTATTGAATAATATTGGGACAGACCATGGATCGTCCGATGTCAATCTTCAAACATTCACACAATTGGGCAGACTTCCAAAAGATGACGGACAAGAAGAAAAGACAGATGAATTTGACGAAGTTTTTGAAAAACAATTGAATAGAATGAACAATAACAACAATGATAACAATTTAGACAATCAATTGGATATTACACCATCTTCAACGTCGGAGAAAAACAATATGGAGCCAGTGGATGATTACACCGACGTAGATAATCTATTTGGAAATATCCAGTGGTTTGATCAATGGTTGGGTTGTAATAATGAATATCTAAGTATAGAAGAAGAATAGAATGCACGTGATATACTGTAAAAGTGTGGTGGGACGACACGGCGTGTGAGTGGTTCATAAAGTATAAAAAGACCAAAGTTTGGTATAATTTTTTACCCCATGGGAGACTATATTGTTATCAATTACATAATATTTTATTGTTGCAATCATTAATAATTAGATTCGTCTAGATTGTCCAGCGGATTAACAACCCGGGGTTTCCCGCACTGCTTTTGTATGACGTAGGCTGAATAACTGTGGGTGGAAGTAATTACTCACCCAGAAATAAATTCAAGCAATTAACAAAGAAAAAAGTCTTGAAAATTTCCCCATGGTTCTAGATTATATATCAGCCAGCATCTGTACACGTTGTAGACATTAATGGATGGTGCTACAAGGAGAAGGAAGTTGGAAGTTATACACGACTCGCGCAATGGCCCAAAATAAATTTCGGAAAATCTCTGATTCTAAAATTAAGTTGCATTGCATTAATTACACAAAAAAACACTCAAAAAGAAAGCAAAAAAAAAAATAAAAAAAAAAAAATAAAAAATAAAAATGAACAGTTTAATTTTAGAAGATTCAATTTTCTTTCTCCTCTTTGTTTGTTTCATCTTTTTAGTTATTCAACCCCATCTTTAGTTTTTTTACTTTGTTTATCTCTCATGTCTACTAAAGAGAAGAAGAACAAAGAAGACAGACCTTACAAATGTACCTTTTGTGAAAAGGCTTTCCATCGTTTGGAACACCAAACGAGACACATTAGAACTCACACGGGTGAAAAGCCACACGCTTGTACGTTTCCAGGTTGTTCCAAAAGATTTAGTCGATCCGATGAATTAACAAGACATTTGAGAATTCATAGTAATCCAACGACGAGAAAAAGAAAGAATAAGCACGAGAAGGATGAGATGCCTTTGTCAGATCCAATTTCTATACAGTTGGTGCAGCAGAATCAAAACCAACCTCACTTGGTATCAGCATCACAATTACAAGGTCAAAGTCAAATACCTCCTGGTTTTATAGCTACAAATACACCACTACCATTTTCCATCGACCGTAATGGCAATCACGTATATCATCACCCATACCCAGTATATTTAGTACCCCAAAATGGCTACATACAACCAGTCATCTCACAACAGCCGCAACAACAACAGCAACAACATCATCATCAACAACCACAGCAACCACAGGTTGTATCTATGCCTCAAGAAGCTCATTATCAACAACAAGGTACTGCCATTTTCTCATTGCCTACTTCACCAACAGCTTTGCAACATTACCAATCATACTCTTCGTCAAATTTACCTTCAGCACACACGCGTCCAAACATTAATACCAGAACAATTTCTTCCGATGGCTTGAGATTGCCACTTCAAAAATCAAATACTAATTCTCCGCCATCGCAAATACAGAGACATCAAAACATTGCCAAATCGGAATCTACCTCGAGTATATTGTCTGAGAACCAACGCATTTTTAGTAATTCAAACAGTGCATTGCATTCTTTAGGTACCTCGCCAGATACATCGTCGTCGATGCCTCCTCCGCCATTCAAAAACTCCAACACGTCATTATCAAATTTGAATGACTACTTTCAACAAAAACATTCCAATGGAGCTAGATTGTTTAATGCCAGTTCTTCATCATTGAATTCTTTGAGTGGTAAGATCCGTTCTACTTCTTCAACCAACTTATCCACTCTACATAGAATGACACCTTTGAAACCTCAACAACAGAATAACACCAGAATGCCAAAACAACAATCATCAACTTCACTCAATTTGGAGTTTTACCAACAACATCAGTCGAAAAAGTCAAGACCAAATTCTCCTATACTTGTGTCATCATCAATACCCACACAGTTACTGAAGAAAATGGATGGGTCTGGGTTTATAATTTCTCCAAACGAGACACCATTACAAACACCAAGCCAATCGCCACATTTGCAACCACAGCAACCACCAACCAATTTCGAAGAAGCAGAAGAGAAACTACAAAGTATAGCCACCACAGGGACACAATTGCCACCAATCAGGTCGGTGCTAAGTTTTACATCGCTCAAGGACTACCCCCAACCCAACGAAGAGCGGAAATCTATGAATGTGAATACATTGCTAACATGAATATATGCCAATCGGAACGAACTTCTATTGACACAATTTTTCAACTATTTATTTATCTTATTTTTTTTTTTTTTTTTTTCACCTTCCTCTGGGGTTGACAAATTTATTTCTGCCCCACTATAAATGCGACACACATTCCCAGTGAGTTGCTCAGTAAATCATGTCTACTATCAAATTGAACTCGGGCTATGAAATGCCAATTGTCGGCTTTGGATGCTGGAAACTCGACCAGGCTAAGGCCTCCGACCAGATCTACAACGCGATCAAAACCGGATACAGGTTGTTTGACGGAGCCCAAGACTATGGGAATGAAAAAGAAGTTGGTGCTGGTATAAACAAAGCTATTAAAGACGGCTTGGTCAAGCGTGAGGAAGTATTTGTCACCTCGAAGTTATGGAACTCATACCATGATCCAAAAAACGTCGAAACGGCTCTCAACAAGACATTGGCCGATTTGGAATTAGATTATGTTGATTTGTTCTTGATCCATTTCCCCATTGCGTTCAAGTACGTTCCAATTGAAGAGAAATACCCACCTGGGTTCTACTGCGGTGATGGCAATAACTTTCACTACGAAGATGTACCATTGTTGGAAACATGGAAGGCGTTGGAGAAATTAGTACGTGCTGGTAAAATCAAGTCGATTGGGATTTCAAATTTCAATGGTGCGTTGATTTACGACCTTCTTCGAGGAGCTGAGATTAAACCTAGTGTGTTGCAAATTGAGCATCATCCATACTTGCAACAACACAACTTGGTCCAATACGTTCAAAGTCAAGGTATTGCAATCACAGCATATTCATCGTTTGGACCAGCGTCATTTTTGGAACTTGAGATGAAGAAAGCTCTCGACACTCCAACTTTGTTTGAACACGACGTTGTGAAGAGTTTGAGTGAGAAACACGGTAAATCACCAGCACAGATATTGTTGAGATGGGCCACACAAAGAAACATTGCCGTTATTCCGAAATCAAACAACCCAGATAGATTGAAACAGAATTTAGAAGTCACCGATTTCGAATTGTCTAAAGAGGATATTGAACAGATTGGAAAATTGGATATTGGGTTGAGATTCAATGACCCATGGGATTGGGACCATATTCCAATTTTTGCCTAGATGTGTATATGAATATATCAATTGGATGCTGTTGAATTTTAAATGATGTAGTAAGTGTAATTTTAATTGAGTTAGAGAATCGGAAAGGATTCAAAGGCCAATAATACATGGAAATGCAGTCTGAAACAAAAACATACTCGTTAGCAATTGTCTTTTTTTGGATCAGCTTTAGTTTCATGTCTTTCCATTGAATAAAAGGTGGATTTTAAGAGAAAGCAAAGAGCAGATGCAACAGAGTGCAATTACAATTCAGACCGAGATTTGAAATTGTATTATTTTCCCCAATCCGATGAATGTTGAAAGGAATCGGGGGTTTCAAAATTATCAGTATTAGTTTTAATAACATTTCTAGTTGTATGCTACGTCACTACTCAATTGAGCATGCCTTCTTAAGGGGTTTTTTCTTGCGCTTAATGGGTATAAAATGTCAGATCAGAGAAATACGCGGAATCGGCATTGTAATCTAAATAATTACAATTCTTATGTAATCGAATTTTGTGGCCTTACTTCCAATTCCAATGGGATTCAAATTGACGTTTCCCCAATAGAGCATCAAATCTTGCAAAATGAAGTTCTTGGTTGATGTTTCATCATTTGATAGAGGGGAAACAACACACTTACTAGCTACAGCTTTATACAAAATTTAAACTCTTCAATCATGTTAAACCACAGATTTGCTAAAAATCTTTTTTATACATTTTTGTTAGATAAGATTTAGTGGACTTGAGTCCTTGTTGCTTGTTAGCATTTTTTGAATTTTTGATGAAGGCTCAGTTGTTGAGAAATCTGTTGATAGTTTTGCAGAAACAGGATGTTAACTGTGAACCAATTAAGTATCATCAGTAATGCACCTTGTTTGAACAACTAGGGAATACGTGTATCCAAAAATACTACTCTATCTTTACCTTCTATAAAGTATGATTACTATTTCGACGTTATAACTATGTGTATCCACTATCAATATATATAAATATTAACTATTATTGATAAAACCTACTATATTTCTTCTTTTTCCGTAATGTTCAAACCAGGATTTCCAATGCCTTATATACCTCGGAATATCCTGTTTTACCTCTACCTATATGATTACCTAATTATACCGCTTCTACCTCACATAAAATCGGTATATATCATGCAATAGTAACATACGTACGAATAACTGATAATGGTAGGGCAAATGGTGAATTCACGCCATTGAATTTATCGCACTAAATTAGTCAGTGATTCCACATCTGTACCTGTAAATGTTTTGTTACTAATTTCTACTATCCGAAACAGTCCTTGGTAATTAAAGTCTGCTTTCCCTGCTGTTTACCTTTTTTTCATCACCCAGTCTCCTTCATTGTATAAGTTATCATAGAGTTTCTAAAGGATAGAAAAAGTGGTACTTTTGTTATTTATTCGATTATATCGCATCCAAAACCGCTTTTCTACCCAACGATAATAACTTCAATCTACTTACAAAATCATCTCTTTCAAGATAAGCACCACATAATCTTCTCTTGCCGGTGAATTCAGACCTCAGATGGAAAACTCTCCAATTGTCGAAAATCAAACATTGACCCGGCTTCAATTGGTACCAGAATTCATTTTCCGAATCACTAATGATTTCACACCAATCGTGCAACGCTTTGTAAAATTTAGGAACATCTTTTGGATCGGTCCAGTAATCCATGGTAGAACGATCTGATTGGTTCCATCTGACTTGATACAATTCACCATGTTCATCGTGTTTGAAAATTGGGTCTGGGACATCTGGTTGTATACACACTTTCTCTTCACCTGCCGAATGAGCAGGGATAGAAATTCTCGATAAGATTTCAAAACTATCGGGGTATTTATCTTTTAAAAGTTGGGCACATTTGAAGGCATCAACCAAGGATGTAGTACCACCTGTTCCATCATGATACAATAAATGAAACAACTGTAATCCAGGCGAGTTTGACCAATATGTTCCATCAGTGTGACTGGAGATATCGAAATTGGTGTAAGCAGTATCATTTTTGGACAAGTCAGATGTGAAATCCCAAAAGCCTCCATAATGAGTTGGTCTTATGTAATTCAATTTCTCACATAATTTTTCAGTATCTTCAGGGGTAACTGGAACATTATCAATCAAACAGAAACCAAATTTCCAAATCTTTTGACACCAATCTTTAATGACATCCTCGTTGTCTTCATTTGATTGCATGATTTGGTTGAAATCAACTTTAGGTAAGTTATCTTTGATATCTTTCACTTGCCATAATTCTCTATCCAATACATGTTGTGGATCTTTTAGTTTATCTTTAATTGGAATCAATCTTGGATTGTAGGAATGGATGAAAAGCCAATCAAAATCGTATTTTGACTCATGATCGTCTTGATCCCAAACAACAACAACTGAGTCATTGTTTATATTGACAGATTTCGGTTTGATATCCAAGTTTATAAATGAAGAGTTCAATAATCTTTGTTTGGTGACTGAATAATAACAATTCGAACAATGGCAATTATCTCTGAGCCAAACGTTGTGATACTTTGATGTTTGGCCATCAGACCATTGGATTTCAAGTTCCAGTTCAACTGGTGTAGCAGATACAATCGACATGAAAATTTGAAAATATTGAGAAGGGAATAAAAATTAGGAGAATACAAACATCGTACACCACCAAATCCACCAGATCAACATCTGAACCAATAGAAAAGTCTCAAGTGGTTGATTAGTCTACATATGAATAGATAGCTTCGTTTGGTGAACTTCAAATCTACAGAAATGGTGTTTGGTGAAATTGGGTGATTCTGAATCAGACAAAAATGCACTACTTTTGCAATTGCATTTTTGTTATCAGAACATCCAACCACAACTCATCACTATTAATGGCTCTTACTATATAACTCCATTTATTTTGGCTACCGATACACTATGATTGCTTCCGAAAGACTCCTATCTAGATCACGAACATCCTCAACCTCATCACTGCATAGACCTGACTTCAATTCCATCGCTTCCTCATCTTCCATTGCGACTACTTTGATAAACCATGACAATTGGGTGCAAATGGACGGCTTGGGTAAGTCTTTGTACAACAACGAGGAGATTCCCTTGAATGACACCATCAAGAAGTTGAAAATCAAGTCCATTGGCGATTGTTTGAAGAAATACTATCAAGAAAAAGATTGTAATTTATTAATTGGATTGAGTAGATCCACGGATGGGTTGATTAATAACGAATTGAGATGTATCATATGGCCCATTCTTTTGAAGATTCAAAATCAAGAGTCGAAAAGTACTAGTTTATTATCCAACAATGAAAACTCTTCATTACTTGAAAATTTAAATAATGTGGATTTACCACCTCATAAAGATGAAGACCAAGTTAAATTAGATGTACAACGATCCTTCACATTGTTTAACCATATTCAAAGCTTGAAGAATGTCAGTTCATCCTACACAACTATATTAAGCTCTTCTGATATACAGTTTATTAAAAAAAAATTGACAAATTTGATTATAAAACTTTTAAGAAAATATCCTAGTTTGAATTATTATCAAGGGTTTCATGATGTTTCGAGTATTATTTTATTGGTTTGTTATAATAATGATGTGTTTAATGAGGAATTGGCATATAAAATGTTGGAAAAATTAGCTTTAAATCATTTAAGAGATTTCATGCTTACTGATATAACATCAACTGTGAACCATCTAAGATTGATACCCGCTTTATTAGAAGTAGTCGATGAAGATTTATTCAACTTGATTAAATATAATTCAGACTCATCTATACAATCAAATGGCCAGTATTATAATTACAAGTTTTTCCAAGCAATATCATCAATAATTACAATATATTCTCATGATTTAAGTAACTTATCACAGATTATGATTATTTGGGATTTTTTAATTAGTTACGATTCAATAATTGTCAATATTTATATCTATGTGGCAAGTTTGATTGAATTCAAAAATAAGATATTAAATCAATTACAAGTCAAAGATTGCAAGTGTGTTGATCTGGCATTATTACACACGACAATTTCACCAACAAATTTATTTGACAATTTATCAGATGAAAAATTGATTCAGATTTTAAACAAGTCAAAAAGTTTGATTGAAAAATATCCAATTGATCAATTGAGAAACTCGGAAACTACTTGGAATAAATGGTTTTTGGAATACAATGATCAATCTGTGCTATGTAATACATCGGCAATAAATAATAAGATTGAGTTTGAATTTAATCTGACAACTTTACAAACTTTGATTCAAAAACAGGATGACCAAGTGTCAAGACAAATTATCGATGAAGTACAATTTGAACAAAAGGTGTATTTCGAAGAAGATTTGGAAAATTCATTCATTTCATCAGACGAACCAAACTCATTATCTTCTTCATTGACGTTGAACTCATCATTGACATCCTCATCACTACATAAAATAACTTCAAACAAGATATTTAAAAAGATATTCAACACTCAAGAAAACAAATCAAAGAATTGGTTCATCAGTAGAAACATATACAAGATCAGTTTCACAATTGGCATCATTGGATTTTTAATCCATTTTTTAATCAAGGACGAGTTGAACACGTTTTTGAATTCAGCCACGGCGCAGGATATATACTCAAACTCAAAGTTGATAGTCTACGATGCACTACGGTTCCTTAAACTGGAATCTTTGACCACCAAGATCTCAATGGTGGGGAATTTAGGAATTGGCGGGTTACGAAATTCAGTGTATGGGTTCCACAATCATGTATAAAATGATATTTGAAAATCTATTTATAAACTGGTACATTTTCTATAACTTCTATCCTTGATGTGACCTGGTTTTTTAAGTCTCTACGATTATTCTCCCCATGATGATCATCACGAATGTTATATTTATTCGAAATCTATTTCATATATTAATACAGTGTCGGTGTAGTTTCCATGGCCCCAGCCTCTATATCCATTGGAACTGACCATGAACCTCCCCGTCTCGTCGACATACAACTGCGACAACATTCCACCGTGATGCCCGGGAATCAACAAGAACGGAGTGGCCTGTTTTTTGGAGTTGATGGTGGTGTTGGACAACTCATCGTATAATTTCAAATTGTACAACCGGATGTTATCGTTGGACCCACAGAGCAAAAAGTCGTCATTGGGCATGGTGGAGAGTGCGCTCACGGGTCCGCTTAGTTTAGGAAATTGGAGGAGCTTGGACACGTTGGGGATGTTTCTAGTTTGCGACTTGATGGGGTTCCTGATTGAGATCTCCTCAACAGTTCCATTCCTACGACCAGCATATATGAACTCCCCATTGTTTGACCATGTGGCAGACATGCACCACGGTGGTGTGTTTTCAGATAATCCCAACTTCACAACTGGCTTGTCTGTTCTTGTGTCCCATATGTTGATAGCCCCGTCTATACTTGAAGACATGAATACATTTCCGTTGGAATATGTTTTCGATTGAGCTCCTGGCTTGGTTGGTATTTTGTCTTCGTCGCGTTTAATATTTTCAACATCTTCTCCTGTCAATTCTTTGTTGTCTTCATCGCCAAATAATGAATCTATATCATCTTCATCTTCTTTATCTATTGTTGTGGTTATTGATAAGTCAGTCAATCCATCCGGTCGATAATGTATGTTTGATATTTGTCCTGAACTACCACAATAATTTGTAATCGTTTTGCCTGAATTTAAATCCCATAATTTTATAGATTTATCCCATGATCCAGATAAAAACTTATCTTGTTGTTGATTTAATTTCAAAACTGAAATGGCATCTTTATGACCAGTGGGGTGTTTTTCACTGTATTGATTGAAATAATGATGGATAGTACCTTCATTGTGTCTCATTGTGTATAAAGAGATACCACCGCTTAGCAATCCCGATAAACACCAATACCCATTTTTTTCAACATCAAGGGCATAAACTGGATTAGGTTTTGGTTCGTAACTAACTGATCCAGTTGAAAAATCAGATTCTTTAAGTTTAGGATTCGATATCATCATTTGTTGTCTGGTCATGGGTTGTTCATTTTCCCAATATGAGCATATGACACCTGCATTGGTTATTGAATCGGATAAATTATGTTTCTGTGCCATTGTTAAAGGAGATTTACCTTGTATAGATGATATGAAATCGTATTTCCTGATGAAACCATCTTCACCACCGGTTAATATCCATTTGGGTCCTTCGGTGAATGCTAGCACGTGACATTGGGAAGAATATGGAATTGCCACATGTGGAATGATATCAAATTCTGTAGCTTTCTTAGCTTTGTTTATGATTTGTTGACGGAAAGATAGCGTTGGAGAAGAATCATCTAACGTGTCTTGTGAGTTTTCTTCTTTTTCTTCTTCTTCTTCATCTTGTTGTTGTTGTTGTTGTTCCGCTTCATTTGCACCTTCTTTTTCCTCTTTATTTACCACAATCGTTTCTTTTTCCTTTACTTTTCCATCTTTTTCATCATCTCCATTTGGCTGTTTTAATTCTATATTTACTTGATCATCATCTTCTTCTTCTTCTTCCTCTTCTTCTTCTTCATTATCATCCTCATCATCTTCGTCCTCTTCCTGATCTTCTTCTTCGTCTCCTTCTTCTTCCTCTTCATCTTCTCCATCTTCCATATTTTCATCTTCATCTCCAGCTTCTTCTCCATCTTCCTGTTTATTATCATCTCCTTCGTGGTGATCTTGATGGATTTCATTATGGTCTTCATCAATTGAATAGTCTCCTACATGTTGCTGCTCGTCGTCATCCTCTTCCTCCATATCCTCGTCCACATTGAATATATCGTCCTGTTCAATTGAAGCCATATTCTTGTACTTATTAATTTTCCATTCTACAGATCAAGAGAGAGAAAAAAAAAAAAAAAGTTGAGAGTATACAAATGTACAAGTGAACCAATCTTATATATCTAGGTCAACCTATTCATAGATCCAACCAAATAAAGCTGGTTTGTATTCAACCAATTCTTCTTTTTTGAACCACAAGTTGATTTCTTTGTTGGCTGATTCAACGGAATCTGAACCGTGACAAACGTTTCTACCCATGTCAACGGCGAAATCACCTCTGATGGTACCTGGAGCAGATTGCAATGGGTTGGTGGCACCCAAAATAGCTCTACCTTGTTTGACAACGTCTTTACCTTCCCAAACAGTAGCCAAGACTGGGCCAGACAACATGTAGGATAACAATGATGGGAAGAATGGTTTTGATTGTAAATCATCGTAATGGGTTCTCAATAATGATTCGGTTGGTTGGACCAATTTGATACCAACCAATTTGTAACCTCTGTTTTCGAATCTACTTAAAATAGAAGAGATTAAACCTCTTTGAACACCGTCTGGTTTGATAGCAATGAAAGTTCTTTCGTCTGACATGATGATGATTTTCTCAATTGATTAATAAAGAAGGAAAAATTTTTCAACCACTGTGAAAAGTGAAAAAACAGAAGAAAAAAAAAAAAATAAAAATAAAAATTTAAATCACCCTGGAGCTTTTGGTTGCAATTGCACGACTATGTATTGAGATGTACCCATGTGGGATCAACAAGATGTATAGTAGATCAATGGCAGATGCAGAGGTCTGATTCTATGTAGAAAAACGTTTTGTGGTTGAAGTGGAATTACATTGTGGTTAAGTGGTGGTGGTCATGTGATCAGATCAAATTAGATGAAAAAGTTGTCGCGTTTGTATTTTGATTACTGCAAAACTGATTAATTTGGTTGAATTTAGGAGGCACAATAATTGATACTGTAAGTTTATAAACCTAGATACGCTGTTTCTACAATCGATGACTAGTAGATCTTGAATGGTACAAATTTAGAGAGATCTTCAAAGAATCTTTACCCAATCTCTGATCAACCCAAATGCTCCACTAAACACTGGCACATGGTAGCTCTGTATCTTTTTGTCTGGTGCAGGAGGAGGACACGAAGAGAAGAAAAGTTTTGGTAGTTTTGTGACTCTGTTTTTGTTTATGTTTTCTTGGTGGGTTTTGTCACGTTACACGCTTTGTTATTCTTACACCAAAACCTTTTCCATTTCAATCGTCTTTACAATTGTATCCCATTATTCCTGGTCTCCAACCTATATCCATACAGCTCAGCAAGTAGTTCCATCTCATATTCATCTGCATTTCAACCAACTATAATTCATTCTTTTATCCATCATTTGATCTATTTAATCATCTGATCATGACAACAATGGTTCAACAGCCTGATCTAAACAACAGATATAGCACTACTATTTCCTCATCTGATTACCCTTCTTCAATCAATGTCGACAAAGTTGTTCAATCCGTCACAAACGCAACCAAGAGATTATCTCAAATATCAACAAATACAAATTCTTCTGCTAAGAAACGAAAATCTCAAAATAAAATAGGCCCCTGGAAATTGGGTAGAACTTTAGGCAGAGGTTCTACTGGAAGAGTCAGATTGGCGAAAAATATAGACACAGGTCAATTGGCAGCTGTAAAAATTGTTCCTAAATCTAATTTTAAAAAATTAGAAAATCCAAAATATAAAAGACCCGAGAGTGACAATGATGATGATGACGTTGCAAATAGATTACCTTATGGGATTGAAAGGGAAATCATTATTATGAAATTGATTTCTCATCCAAATATAATGGGTTTATACGACGTTTGGGAAAATAAAAATGATTTATATTTAATCTTGGAATACATTGAAGGAGGTGAATTGTTTGATTATCTTATTAAAAAAGGTAAATTACAAGAATCAGAAGCATTGAATTATTTTAAACAAATCATTAATGGTATAAACTATCTTCATCAATTTAATATTTGTCATCGTGATTTGAAACCTGAAAATTTATTATTGGATTTCAATAAAAATATTAAAATTGCAGATTTTGGAATGGCTGCACTTGAAGTTAAAGAAAAACTATTGGAAACTTCATGTGGTTCACCTCATTACGCTTCACCTGAAATTGTAGCTGGAAAAAATTATCATGGAGCACCATCGGACATTTGGTCTTGTGGAATTATATTATTTGCCTTATTGACAGGTCATTTACCATTTGACGATGAAAATATTCGAAAATTATTATTAAAAGTTCAAAGTGGGAAATTCTTGATGCCCCATGATTTGAGTTGGGAAGCAAAAGATTTAATTACAAAAATGTTGAAAGTCGATCCAGTCGACCGTATATCGATTGATTCTATTTTAACCCATCCTTTATTATCAAAATATCCTGATCCAATAACTTCGTATGATCAAACAACTACATTGGATTTAAAACATTTGAATGTTAATCCAATTGAATCGGTCGACAAGATTGATAAAGAGATTTTAAAAAACTTATCAGTATTATTTCACAATTGTAATGAAAAAACTATTATATCAAGATTGTTATCTCCTAATAAATGTCCTGAAAAGATGTTTTACTATTTATTGATGAAATATAGAAATGAACATATAACCAATTCAAATTCAAATGATAGTATTCAAAACTTGGAATCTCGGACATTACCAAGATCTACATCAGTTGTTAAAACTACAATCACAGATGATAGCACTGGAGAAATAAAACAATATACTACATTGGAAACTATTAATAAATCTTCATCGATTTATTCAAACAAATCGTTGTTAAGATCTGCATCTAAAAACCAACCATTGTCACAAAATAAACAATTCAAAGCTTCAACATCATTTTCAAAAAAGAAGATTTATAACAAAAGTCGAAATGCATCTTCAAAATCATTGAAATCAAATTCTTCAAAAAAGAGTAATTCACCAAGTACAAAATCGAGTCCTAAAAAATCGAGTCCTTCGAAACCAATGTCAAAGATTCCAACACAAGAACCTCCAAAATTGAAAAAAGAAATAAACAAAAGGAATTTAACGGGCAATTTTGGTAACAAGTCATTTTTAAATTTCGAACTGATGTTTGATCAAGTATTTGATGAAAATCATAACAAAGAAAATGTTCAACCAAGTAGAAGAAATTCTAAAAAAGGAAATTCTTTAGCACAAAAGGAACGAGAATTAGCTGAAAAAGTTCGTCAAAAGAATGAAGCAAGAGAACAACGATTACATAAAGAAGAAGAAGCAAAAAGATTGTTGGAAAAAGAAAGACAAAGAATCATTGAAAAGAGAAAGAAATTGGAATTGGAGGAAAAACAGTTTGAAGAGAAACAAAAATTACAAATGCAACAAAAACTTGCGATTGAAAAAATGGGTAAACACCAAAGTAATAATGATTTTGATAATTTCGAACTTAAACGTCGTTCAGTAACTGATATGCCTGTGGTTTCACTGTTGGATCCAAGAACATCATTATTAAGAGCAAGAACTTTAGGTGCACCAAGTAGAAAATATGATACAAATAGTAACAATTCAATTAATGATAATACTTCTAAAGTTTTACATAAATTGGGTATAGAAGTTGCACCATCGCCTAAGAAATTCTCATCGAAATTCAAATCTTCAAGTTCAAAGAATTTATCTGCATTATTAGATCAACCACCTCGTTTGTCATCGAATATAAAAACTTCAAGTTCGAAAAACTTGGCCGATTATTTAAAAACTGAGGATGATGATACAGATCAAAAATTAAGCATCGATCAATTCAATAAACAAGAAGAGAGAAAACAACCATTACAATCGGTGTCCAAAAACGCATTGAATAAAAGAGCTAGTGCTCAAAGTTCTTATTACAAATCCATGCTCAATAACATTGATGAGAATAAAATAAATTATGAATCTAAAATCTCAATAAATGAAGAAAATGATTATGGAGCAAATTTGATTCCAAATCCAAGATTCTCTCGTATATCCTTTGGTGGGTTACTCAAGAAATCAAACACTGTGGCTAATGAAGAAGGAGATATAACTATTTTACATCAATTGAATAATTCAAATACGGTTGTTAGAAAATCTGAAAAATCGTCTCAATATCTAGGCTTGGGTATAAAAGTAAGAGACTCAAAACAAGTTGATGAAGAATATGAAAGACGTTTTTCCAATGAGTCTAATCATGATGAAAAGCAATTCCATGATGAGAATTATGATTTTGATGATTATCATTCGGATGCAAGTACTGCTGATACTGAGTATTCTTCAATATCATCATCACATATTCCTGCCAATTTAGAAACTGAGTTATCCAATTTTGATATCATAAGTTCGAAAACAGCCGAGATCGGAAGATTGAGTAAACATAGTCCAACTATAGTTGAGTCGAAAGAGACCTTGACAAAACCAGTATCGGATCAAGAAACAATAGTATCTAAAAAAGATTTCATAAATGATGATGCTGAGAATGTGGAACAGAATCATATTGGCGATGGGTATGATGAAAACGATGACAATAGTTTTAAAAAATCAAGACAATCGACTGGTATATTTAGTACATCTCATTTACAAAAATCACCACAAGTACAAATACCTAAAGAACCAGAGACGAAGGAAGAGAATGTTGAAAATGACACAAAGATTGTAAGTCCTATTGTGAATAATTTCGAAGGTCCAAAGGAGCCATCGTTGTTTAGAAGGTTTTCATTGAATCCTAAAAAGACAATACCAATCACCGAGTCCAACCAACATCAACAAGAACAACAGCAACCGGTGAAAGGACACAATCGGTTTTCAAGAAACTCAGTACAACAAGATAAACCAGTTTCTAAAAGCAATTGGTTTAAGAAATTCTTCCAATCGTTATCACCATCTAAACCGGATTCCAACTTTGGATCCAAGATTGCAACTAAAGATATCAAAATTATAGAAAGTAAATTGACATCACTGGAATTAATCAGGATCATTAAAAATCAATTGGAGTTGAAAAAAATCGAAGGAACCATATCCAAAGTGGACATTGATGAAGAGTTTGGTTTAATCTCCGGTGTCATACCTAGTAAATTCCTCAATGGGAGAAAATTACAATTCAGGATTGAAGTCATTGATTTGATCAATTCCTCATCATTGCACCTCATCAGAATCAAAGGTAACGATAAAGGATTCCATAACTTGATAAACATAGTATCATACATCATCAAACAAGAGGAACAAAGTAAGATAACTATATAAAAAATAAAATATACCTGTACATTATACTTTCCATGACTTCTAATTACGTAACGCTCTCAATCTCTCAGCCAACCTATCTTCTTTCTCCTCTGAGATTGTTGTTGATTGAACTGGTGATTTGATCTCAACGTTTGTTGCATTCAATCCTTGTTTCATTTCGATACCTGCTTCATCGGCAACTTGACTCAACAATTCATCCACTTGATCCTGGGGTGTGGTTAAAGCATTAACATTATTGGTGCTACTTTCATAGTAATTTGTCGTTGCATCTAAATCTTCAAATTGGTTCTCAAACTTATCCATAACCAAACTGATTCTTTCTAAATTCATAGTTTGTAATGCTTTATCCATACCTCTAATCACAGTGGTCATGTTGTTGGTGACTGATCTCATGGTGACCGCCGTCTGGACCCTACTTGCAACTGCATCTATTCTTGAACTCAACTTCAACAAATTTATCCGTTCAGTCTTTTTGCGGATGGCGTTTTGGGCGTACAACGATGCGATATCGTTGTTGCCCTGATTCAACGCCTTTTTAATCTTTGCCTTTTCCTGCTGCTCTTCTTTGCCAGCCTTGGCGGCCTGTCTGGTCAACTGCTTTGCCGTGAACTTCAACTGGAACAATGATTGTTCCAAGCCAGACATTTTGGTGAGGAATTATACTTTTTTCGGCGGAGACACAAGTTGACACCAGAACAAAGTGAGAGATACAATAGGTGACGCTGTTTGTTGGTTGGTGGTGATTTTAGTTTTATTGTTCTTAAGCCCTCCACACACAAACACCACCAACAACAACAACAACAGCCACGTGAACCCTCCAATTTCTTTTCCACCTGCCACCTTTTTTTTTTTCCTTCACCAACCAATGTCTGCTCCTTGTCACTGCAAACACAATCAAGACGAGAATATCAACGTGGAGTTTTCTCAGTTATCGTTGGAGTTGCAACAACAGTTCAGCAACCCTAATCATCCTGCCAATTTGATCTGTGAGTTGTGTAGATTGTTTTACGATAACAATTGGGTCACAGGTACTGGTGGTGGAATATCGATTAGAGACACCGAGGGAGAAAACCCCAATTTGGTCTACATCGCTCCCTCGGGTGTACAGAAAGAACGTATCAGACCATGGGAGATGTTTTTGGTGGAATTGCCCGATGAAAAATTGATCAGGTCGCCAAATGACATACCTGAAGAATTGACAAAGCTGTACAAGTATAAACCATCGGCATGTACTCCATTGTTCATGTCTTGTTATACTATGAGAGACGCTGGAGCATGTATCCACACCCATTCACAAAGCGCCGTCATGATCACTTTGTTGTTTGAAGGACAAACTGAGTTCAAAATCAGTCATATTGAACAAATCAAAGCCATTCCGAAATTACAATACAACAAAGAGAATGATAGAGTTGAGAAAGTAGGTAGTTTGGATTATTTTGATACATTGACTATCCCAATTATTGAAAACACTCCACATGAAGAAGACTTGACTGATCTGTTACAAGAAGCAATCAAGAATTACCCTGGTACATCTGCTGTGTTGGTTAGAAGACATGGGATTTATGTATGGGGAGAAACCGTGTGGAAAGCAAAAGTGTACAACGAAGCAATTGATTATTTATTAGAATTGGCAGTGAAGATGAAGTTGAACAACATCCCACTAGTCAAAGAATAAACAGTAATGTTTTATTTCAATGGGTTTTTGGTCCCCTTCAACTCTTTTCCTTTTAATGTGTCCCAATTGATCTTTGAATATAGTTCTGGGTCTATCTCTCCTATGCATACTATTTCGTTACCTCGGATGATGTATACTCCCGACGGTATTTCCTGATTTTCATCTTCTTCATCGGGGTAAATTATTCGCTCCAAGCATTGACTTAGTATTATGTTGGTGGACTTGTCGTATCCCTCGAGTAAACCCTCGAAAAACCTTGCGTCCGACGTTATGACATGCACTTTCTCTATAAACAGTTAGTATTGATTGTTGGTGTTGTTTTTCAATGTGGACTTACTGTTTATGAATTGGTTCAAATCTGACATATTGTGCTCGCAGATGTTTTTTTTTATTGTTGCAAAACACAATGCCAAACGGTGACGAATGTTCCAGCGACATTGAAGATTTGTTCATGTCTGAAAGTAACAAAAAGAGCAAGAAGATATCAGATAAGATTATAGTCAGTGCTGCCAAGTTAGAGTTGGAGTCGATAACGTTGAAAGAACAATTGGCGAAATCTGAAGATATTTTGAACAAATTCCCGCTAAATGAGTTGGTTGCAATTTGCAATCAATTGGATGGGATTCACAACACAGTGGATTTGATTAAAACAAGAGATAATTCAAATCAAAACCAGAAAGACACAATGTTGGAAGTTGTGTATAAATTAAACCATACGATTGAGAGTTTAATGAATCAAATGAAATACAATTCAGACCAAAATCAACTAATTTCAAAAATAATGGCTGAATCAAACAACCAGAATGATTTAAACCTGTTGATAGTAAAACAGGAAGAGCTTGAAGCTAAGTTGAACAAATTATTGTCAAAGATGGAACAAATTCATGACCAAGCCGTCAACCAACAGAAAAGTTTAGATCAGACTGTAACTTTTTTACAAATGTTCACACCTCGAATCATAAATCTAGAACGGTTATTTGGAACATTAAAAGACTTGTTAATAGAAAAACAAGATCGAGTCGGACAAAGAAAACGTTTGTAATTGTTAAACCTAGGTAGTTTACACTTGCATAAGAAGTTTCCTAAGAGTTCGATAGCTAAGCAGAAGACATGCTTGATTGGAATCGTTGTATAAATAAATCAGATTGAAGATGTCAAAGTATGATTAATCAAGCAATATCCACGCGGTTAGATTTCTAAGTCTCACGTTTTAAAGAAACACTTTTTTACTAAACGAGTGACTGGTTAAGTTAATAATATTTTCACATTAGAATTTGGTATAAATGTTCCTTCCGCCATTCAATTAGATCAGTAATTTAGCAGGAATTAACTGCCGATGTTTCATATTACATCCTTGTCAGAACTGAAAATCTTACTTTGTGTTTTCAAGGTTAACTTAAAATCTAGGCATCTGTCAAACAACTTGGTTTGAAGATTTTGATATTTTATTAATGGCTACTAATGAATCTGAGTGATAGAATATTTTGCATATCTAAGCGGCTATTTTTTTGAGTACCTCTATATCACAATATCACCAAATACACACTGTCAGTCATGTTGAACTTGTGTAGTTGTAGTTTCTTCTTTTTCTTGAATAGGAGAATTATTGTTTGCTGGTGTAGCCATATTTACAATGTATTATCGTTATTTATTAAAACTAGTTATTTTTATCCCTGATCATCGCAATTTCAACGTATCCCAAATACTTTTATCCCATAATAGACCGTTACCTCACCATCATCCAGCACCTCTGACAACGACGACAACATTCGGCAAAAATAACGCCGGCCATCTCCCCGGCAAAAATTGCCCAGATTATTACAACGGTCTAAAACAAACACAACCACCATAAACACAAGAACAAACAAAGAAAATAAATAGCACTACAATAAAAGAGAACTGAAAGACCAACTAGAAGAAAATAGGCGATAAAAGCCAACGTAGGTTTTTATACATTAGTATTTTACCTAATAATTATATACCGTAAAAAAAAAAATCTCTTTATATTGTTTGAATTGATTCTTCGTATTGTTATTATTATTAACATTATTATTCGTATTCTTATTAATTATTAATTGTTATTATTATAATTCGTAAGTGTTTCATTATTATCAACAATTTAATCGCTTCTGAAATCAAGTTTTTATAAAGTGTTTAATTAAATTAGGCCAGATAAATATTGGTTTGCCTTCATGCTCTCATGCACAGTAGGAAAAGTAATAAGATTTATATACACGATGAAGGGTAAATAAGAAAATTCTATTTCAATAAAAACGGTTGAATCAATTCTTTTAATGCAATTACGCCAAACTTTTTTGGTGTGTCCGTAGCGTTAAGATGATTTAACTGATGTTTACATATAAACCGAGCTATTGCAACTTCAACTTACCTTGTTCAAAAAGTGTTCAGAAAAACCTAAACTCGGGATGCAGCTAACTTTTAATTCCTTGATGAAGCAGCAGTTTCGAGACAGTTTTACTAACTTAAGAATGCAGTCTGACTACGTATAACGAAAAATCAAATACCTTACCTGTTGGAATTATAGACTTTCCTTTGGACAAGCCAAAAAGTCTAATAACTTAAGCGATACAACTTTGATAGCTTTATATTTGTTGATAATAATGAAACACTCACGAACAATTAATAAGAATACAGATAATAAGAATAACAATTAGTAATAATAACAATAACAATACTATTAATAATAATAATAATAAGAATACGAAGAATCAATTTAAACAATTTAAATAGAGATCAAAATAACTAGTTTGAATAAATAACGAAAACACATTATATACATGGCTGTTAAACTTGTGTAGCAGTAGCTCTTTCTTGTTCTTGAGTAGGAGGATTGTTATTTGCTGGTGTAGTCATGTTTACAATGTATTTTCCTTATTTATTCAAACTAGTTATTTTGATCTCTATTTAAATTGATTCTTTGTATTCTTATTATTATTCTCATTAATATTATTGTTGTTGTTATTATTATTGTTATTAATAGTTTGTAAGTGTTTCAGTATTATCAACAATAGCTACACCAGCGATTGAAAAAAAAAAACCAACAAATACAAATTCTCCTACTCAAGAATGATGCTACAACTACACAAATTCAACAATATTCCAGTGCTCTATACAAACAAGACTTTTTCTTCCTTATACTTTTATCGCAGCTGCCGTATTAAATAGCGCTAATAGACACTGTGACTTAATAGCGTATTACTCGTAGTTTCCTTAACTCCAGGACCGCTATCGTAGTGTTTACAAGCGTAACCATTTGGCCACTTTTAGTACTTATGAAACCGTTATATTCTTCTTCCCAACAACTAGTATCAGTCAACTACTCTAGACCGGCAAGAGCACATGCGTCTTTTAAGTCTAGCGACGCCATTTAATTTATAAACTGTTGAAACAGCTAGCTCAATTATCAATGGTGGTGCTAACTTAGCCGACCGGTTTGCTACCGCATTTAACGTTCAGACACCTAGAACCACTCACAACTAACGTGTATCCCGACTGACGGATAGCTATACTGACTATACAACGTAACCCTAGTGTACTTGCTAGCACGTTAATCGTGAGTCGCAAACGTTTCGATCATCTAGTACTACCTGTGATAGTTGCTGAAACAGCTTAAAATAACATTTTAAGATAGAACCAGGTCTCGCGTTTGCTCTGTTTGTATCTTATTATTATACTGTCCTACTATCCGAACCCGTATTCATTTAGTTCGGTTTTTATTTAAATACTACTTTATCGTATATTCTGCATACGAATATTGTCTTTATACAAGCCATATGGCATACATATTAATTAAATCATATTCATAGATACTTGACACATTTGTATTAAATTTATCTTACCATTATCTAATATATTTATTTCCGAAATTAATACCAAACTTATTTTAATAATTTATTTTTATTCATTATATCTAACTGTATACTATTCATATTGGTTTAATTCAAAAATTATTATATTTATATTCGTATTAATAGTAAGGCCAATACGCCTTTCTTTACACTTCGCAATGTTGACACTTCTAGAAGAAATTTTCGATTAAAAACAAGGTCTAACCACAAGTCGATACCAGTGTGTTCTACCATGTTAATTGAAACGGCATGCGAATAGAGAGCGTCTGGTTACTTATAGCCTTGACGTACCTTCTCTCACCTTTAAGTTTATTGCTTTGAAAATATTCGATGACACCTATATATTAAGTTATTGTCTTATTTCTGAACGTATCATTAATAAAATTAATGAATTTATCATCAATATCTTTCTTTTCACACCACTCGCCGGTGGTATGATACTGCTAGACCCACACCTATAGTAGACGATAACACGGAAGTAGCACACTCATAACCATCCTCGACTCCTGTTCGGGTTCTATTACAATGGTGAATGACTTCAACTAATGCTAGTCCGCCTGATACTGCTATAAGTGTCTGTAGAGTCCTACGCTGGTCGTCTGGCACAACCAACGTATTTCTTATCGCATTAAGTGCCATCCAGGCCGCACTAAAACCAGCTGACAGCACCATCACAAGTTGTGTTAAAGTTATACAAATGGCACATAAATAACTCAGACGTATTCTCATTATTATCAAAGTAACAAATCACTGCCCTAATAAAGATGTACAGGAGTAAAATGAGTAATATATTAAACAAGAAAAATAACGGCAACACTCTAATAACTTAGGCGTTACAACTTTGATAGTTTTATATTTCAAAACTCTAAACAAACAAGTCTCATCCCTAAATTCTATGGAATCTTTGGTTCTATATATACGTCATCGGATATGTGAATACCGCAATAAGTAGTGTAAGTAGGTTAATAATTGTTTTAGACTATGCATGTAAAAATTGTTAAAGCAATGAAACTTAAATTATGAATTGTGATACAAAATCATGATAGACTATAACCTCATCAAACTCACCAACATAGAATGAACAAAGCAAAACCTACGAACAGAGAATTATCCAAAAACAATAGTCAAGGTTCCCTTTACGAACTAAGTAGTAAATATAGCTTTTAATCTTAATAGACATGTTAATACTGACTTGAATAGTAGGGGGTAGACCTATCACTAAATAGAAATGAAAAAAAATGCGGTACTGCGAGTTACAACTGGAAAAACGGTTTGGAAGATTGTTGAGCTTGTGAAGTTGTAGCTTCATTTTCTTAAGTAGGAGGAGTGTTATTTGCTGGTGTGGCCATGTATATAATGTATTATTCTTATTTATAAAACTAAGGTCAACGAGCCAATGTGGCCACTTTCCAATGTTGACACTTCCCATAGTTAATTTCTCGACCCGATACTTTTTTGTTAGCAAAGTGTCAACATTGGAAAGTGGCCACATTGGCTCGTTGACCCTAGTTATTTTAATCTCTATTTATATTGCTTAAATTAATTCTTCGTATTATTATTAATTGTTACTAAGTGTTTCATTATTACCAACAAAATATTTATTAGATGTTCTATTTATTGTATTGATATTGGGCAAAGACAGCTATTACTGTAGTTATAAACAGTGATAAAGCTTGTAATTATTCGCCCGTTGCAATTTCCGGCAATTGAAACCAAGAAACCAACTTGTGCTTTTTTTCACTGGAAGCGATTACTTGGACTCACTATGATTTGTCTTTTGATTTGTTTTCTCAAAAATCTTATTGAGGCAATTTCTAGTGACTTTGTCAACAGTGACATAAACAGTATAAGGAATAAAGATGTTTATGAATAACGAGAGCAATATTCCATTCATGATTTGGAACGACTCGCTGGACAATTTGCTTTGTAGAATCAAGTCAAAAACAAACATTTGGTATCAGTAGTTGAATTAGTTAATGGTAATCTATACAATCCAGTTGTTGATTTTTATATACTCACATCTTTACCCCTTACCATATGCATGAGTTCTTATAAAATTTTATTAATAACTCATATCTACCTAAAATAAATAAGATAGGATAAGTTCAATTATCGTGTGAGATCAATGTTTTAAAAATATCCAATTTAGGCTTATTCAAAGAGCTATGAAGATTACCCTGCAACAAAATTGTCAACTTGACGCAATGAAAATTAAAGAGCTATTTTAATGGTTACAGAACTCAATAAACTAATTGACAGTTACTTGATTAGGCAAATACATCTAATTCAAAGTTAAGTTTTGTGAGGTGTTGAATAGAATTAAAGTGACACTCGCGATTTGGCATCAACTCAAACCTTAAAAATGACACAAAAAGAGTGAGCCGTAAATTTGATAGGAATAAAAGCGGGAAGCCGAGACCATCTACGTCATTGTGCGTCGAAAAACTTTGATGCTAATCAATTCAATCAGACCATTCGTGGAATCAGTACCCAAAAATTACTCATTTCAACATCAAAATTTACATTTAAACTTATCTAGTGTCACCACACATTAAGTACTACAAGTCAAATTATTAGACAGATGTTTGGTTATTATGTTCTCTGTCTCCAATATTATTTGCAGTTGCGTCTATACCGACTCGGGTGACTCCCGAGGTAATGCTTTAACGATATTACCCAATCAAACGGAACTTTTATGAAAGCCTTGCAGTAGGAAATCAAATTTAAGAGTAATACTACTGTATACATCCACTTCAATTCAACATTGCTATAAAATTAAGAGCTAATTTAGTTTTCATTTATTTGTGATGTAGGTTATCCTAAATTTTCTGATTTATTTTTAGGATTTTTGAATTATCCAATGAACGAGGGACTCCTACTACAATATTAAACTATTCGTTATGCAATTAAGCAGCATATTTTAAACATTTCAAGGCACATCGTTGATACCACCCGACACACAACGCCCACTGTTGGCGTCCCCACAGGAAATTCCTCCGGGCCAAGCTACATTTGGTCCTATTAAGAGATACCCGGCCCATGTACCGCTGTGGGTCAACTCCATACAATAAATGGCATTATGGTCATTTGCAACGTATGTTGTATAGGCTTTGTTCAAGGCACCTTCGATGGTTGCCTGTTGTGCAGTGGTGTCACAGTTGCTACCGCTGGATGAGTAAATAAACCTCATCTTACCATCTGCAACAATGTCATGGAGCACTCCACAATTGTGAGTGTTGGATTGTTGATGTATCCTTTCAGCAGTTGGTTTGAGCGCATCACGCCATGAATTAATGGCATGCCTACCATTTGTGAATGCAATCACAACTGCAGAAAATGCAATGATGCAATCTTTCACATCTGTTCTTTTATCAATCCCATTGTTTGTTGTGAATGGGTGTTGTTTGTTTGAGTAATCAATTAATTCACCCGCTTGAATATCTAACCCTGCAATAGGTTTTAAAAAAACGTCATTGGACAATGCTTCTCTTCTGACCTTTGAAGGACTCGCAAACACGATTTGCAACAAAGCAGTAAATAGCAAAAAGAAAGAAAACATGATGATATCAATAATCAGGTCCTATTTCACGAGATCTTTTGAATGTTTCTTGATCTCGTCGTGTTTGAGTTGAGTATTGATCCTCCTTGCCGTGCCTGAAAATTCTTACTCTTTATATACTTCTATTTTCTTTATCTTATGCATGTGCTCTTATATTTACACATAATCGAGAAATGCGACAATAGCACATCCACTGAATAATGTGACGTCGTATGCAACTTTTAAACATTAACTCAAAACCTGTTATTGTAAAAGCTTATAAGAATCAAAGTGAGAGTAGCCAAGTTGGATCGAAATTCGATATTGCAGAATTATGACAAACGCACAAAACCTGTCTGGGTAACGATTAATTAGGCGAATTTACATCGAATAAGTCAGATATTCGGTCAGTGGATATTGTGCTTTATGAAATGTTGGCAATTTTGGAGATATGTGTAATTGTTTTTCAGTTTTAATAGATTATTTGTAATTCTATCTTTGTCCAAAGTTGGTATCAGGAAAAATTGGAAAAATCATCATCCAAGTAATCATGTAGCCCTCAATAACCTTGGTAGTTACTATCGAAAAGAAAATAGATCGGCTGTAACTGAATCAAATTGCGCTGATAAATATAACCCTACATGAGTAAGAGAAACACAACAGTGGAGTTCTTCTCAGCATCCTCATTTCTTCTTTGAATCCTTAGCTCTAGTACTCATTGCATCCTTGCCTAGTTTTTACTATATATTAGAGTTATACATCCTTAGACTCAATGGGAAAAAGAATAAAAAATCGTAATTTTCAAAACAATTATGTGGGACCATTTCTAATAGGTATTTGGAAAAGTTGCTTTTTTCTTTATCATATCTATTAAGGTTAAAAACTATATAAAATAATTAGTTTCTATAGAAAAACCTGGACCATTGTCTTAATTTATTGGGTTTATGATGTTAAGTCTTAATTTGTTCTTTCTGTGTTGATGAAATCGGTGTGGTAAAACATCAGGTGCTTCGTTACGCGTAGTCTGGAAGTCTATGCTTATTAAATAGTCGATTTGGAAGATAAGAGTTCCATTTTATGTTGATGGAAATTGACTTACCGATTAAACAGATAATAACGACTATTCTTTGTAGCAGCTCAATGTCGATTTACATTCTCACATACTTAAACAACATTGATTGATTCTCACGACGTTGGGTAATACCAGACAGATCCTATTATTCTGGACAGCTTTTATGATTCTAGGAAAAGCTTTTAATACTTTTTGACGAAACAAAATGGGAAGCATACAACAGTGGCCTATCATTTGATATATATCACGCTTGTGAATTACAAAATTAGATCCTATGAGTTTTTGATATCCCTTTCTGTAACTCATTCCAATACAATCCCAATCGTGGAGTTTGAATTAATGAAGTTCATTTCTTATAAACTCTGTCAGTATCTCTAATCAGGGAGATGTCCCATATGGATATAATCGTAAATCTCTAAAAGATGAAACTTCCAACCGACTCTCCTTCAGTCATGTTAACAATCTCTACCTATTAAGGTTTAAGAAAGTAGAAATGGACCTCTAGCCGTAGATTCGCAATTTTAAATCAACCTTGATTAAGACAAGATCAAAAACTAGAAAGCATGATACAGCATTGAGAATGAATCAAAAATTAATTAATGCAAATAAATGGATTTAATCGTAACAGCCTTTTCCATAATACATGGCTACAGCATGACGTGATCTAGCTCTGGTTTTTGTCTGGGTAAGTTTCTCTTTACAGAACAATTTCGCACTGATGCACAACGGGTAAAATTTTATTTACGGCTTTGTTTTCCATTGCATGGCATTTTTGACTTTTAACGGTTTCAGCTTCTGCTTCAGAATACAGCATTTTCAATCATGACTCATTTCTCGTCTTTTGCCTTTAACCAAGATTATATAGCTGTGTTGGTTTCCTTCCATCTTCAACCTTGTGACAAACGATGAAGTAACAAAACTCTATACATACATTTTCTTCTTTATGGATTTCGACAAACAGAGCAGTATTGACCCGTATCAGTACTCAGCTACTTCGGAAACAGAGTCTCTGACGCTATGGCAGTCGTTTGCAAACTCGTTTAAACCAGCGATACCAAACACTCAACACACATTAAGAACTTCAGACAAAGAAGGTCGGGAGTTGACCGATATAGAGAAGATCAACTTGAACTCGGCCAATACCAACTTGCAAAGACGTTTAAAAACGAGACACTTGCAGATGATTTCGATTGGGTCTTCGATAGGGACGGGGTTGTTTGTGGGCACAGGGTCGGCCTTGGCTACGGGCGGGCCTGGAGGGATCATCATCGCGTGGGTCATCACTGCATCGGCGGTGTTTGCCACAATGCAAGGATTAGGAGAACTCAGTGTCACTTTCCCCGTGTCTGGAGGATTCAACTTGTTTGCAAGTAGGTTCATAGAACCCGGTGTTGGGTTCGCTATTGGTTGGAACTACTTTCTACAATTCTTTGTGTTGCTACCTTTAGAACTAGTGGCGGGTGCTATTACCATCAAATACTGGAACAATTCAATAAACTCCGATGTGTTTGTGATCATCTTCTGGGTGGTCATTGTATTCATCACCTTGTTGGGAGTCAGAGGGTATGGTGAAATGGAATTTATCTTCTCAATGATTAAAGTTTTAGCAGTTGTGGGATTTATTATATTAGGTATTGTTTTAATTTGCGGTGGAGGTCCTACACATGAATTTATTGGCGGGAAGTATTGGAGAAACCCAGGACCGTTTGCAAATGGGTTTAAAGGCGTGATGCTGAATGTGGTAGTTGCTGCATTCAGTTACGGAGGTACAGAAATGGTGGGTCTCACCGCTTCGGAGACCGCAGACGCTAGACGCAGTTTACCAAAAGCCATCAAACAAGTATTCTGGAGAATTGTGATTTTCTACCTCGGAAGTCTCACTATGATTTCATGTTTGGTACCCTACACCGATACAAGACTATTTGGGAAATCTTCAGTCGACGCCACTGCATCTGCATTCACAATCGCTATAGTCAACGGTAGTATCAGAGGATTACCTAGTGTGATCAACGCCGTTATCCTAATTTCCGTTTTGTCAGTGGGCAATGCTTCTGTGTATGCAACTTCAAGATCATTGAACAGTCTCGCTGAACAAGGCATGGCACCTAAATGGATGGGGTATATAGACCGAGCAGGGCGTCCATTGGTTGCAATCATCATAACTGATCTTTTTGGTCTATTTGCATTGATTGCCGCAAACAACGACGCTCAAGAGTCGGCGTTCAATTGGTTGTTGGCGTTGAGTGGGTTGTCGTCGATATTTACATGGATGAGTATAAATTTCAGTCACATACGGTTTAGGAGAGCAATGACGGTGCAGCAAAGGTCTTTGGATGAGTTACCGTTCAAATCAGTAGTGGGTGTCTGGGGATCATGGTACGGATTGATCTTGAACACTTTGTTCTTGGTAGCCCAATTCTGGATAGCTTTGTTTCCGTTGGGTAAAAAGCCCGACGCTTACGATTTTTTCCTAAGCTATTTAGGGTTCCCTGTTATATTGGCCAGTTGGTTGGGTTACAAAATATGGAAGAAAAACTTGAATTTGTTTATAAGTGCAAAAGATATTGATCTCGATACCGGTAGAGTTAATGTTGATCTAGACGTTTTGCAGCAAGAACTAGCTGAGGAAAAAGCGCAATTGGCAGAGAAGCCATTTTATGTTAGATTTTATAGATTCTGGTGTTAGCCTGTAAACATTAATAAAATGAAAATTAAAAATTTAGAAAAGCATTGACGGTGCAGCAAAGGTCCTTGAATGAGTTGCCGTTCAAATCAGTAGTTGGCGTCTGGGTATCATGGTACGTATTGGTCTTAAACACTTGGTTCTTGATAGCTCAACTCTGAATAGCTTGATAAAAAAAAGTCCAGCTGGCAGGGAAGCCGTTTTATGTTAGATTCTATAGATTCTGGTGTTATCTTGTAGACATTAACATAGATTCATCATTTCAAGGAGTCTAGATAATTGGATAGAATTTGAAGCTATGCTTTGCAGGTACAGCAGTCCATGCAAGATGGTCTGGCAACATACGGGATACGCAAACTTCACAACCATCCAAAAAAGGTGTAGATTCCCAGCATCAATGAAAAGTCTATCGTTTCGTTGTTTGTGTTCCTTAAATAATGCTAGTGCAACTAGTTAGCATATTTTTCCGGGTTGTAAGTTTTACCTTACGTTGTAACAATTAAAAACAGTCGGTTTAGAAATATTGAGTGAATTATCATTCATTATGCAAATTATGTATTATATGCTTGTTACTATACTTGTCTAAATCCTACATTCCTTTTCCTCGTTGTTCTCCTGATAACTTTTTGTCACTTTGATATCGTCAATAGACAAATAATCTGAGTTAGGACTCGAGCATTGTTTATTCTTACTCCATGACATTATCAGATTCGTAGTGTTGGACCGACACGCTTTGTTTGGACTCGACGCGATGATGTTGAACGGACTTCCATTGACTAACTTATCAATTTCGTCATCTAGATTCTTCTCATCCTCCATTATTGTAGACTGGTACGGCGACGAAGGCATGTTTGACATTTCTGTCTTTTTGTGAATTTTGGAATTCGCCACTGAATTAATATTGACTTGTTTCAATGGCGACGATTTCTTGACTTCGTTGTTTTGGTCAACTGGTGTTTTCGAATTCGGACTACTGTTAGCGCTGTTTTCCTGGTTCTTGAAAAAAGACATCCAGTCATTAGACGGGGTTTCTTGTATTGACTGTAGCATGGACTCAAATTCGTCATTGATATTTTCTTTTGAAATTGGTGGGCAGTTTTCCTTATCCTCGCCATCATCGAAAACATTGATAACTCGAGTATTCAATCTGTCAGCTTTTCTTGCATCAGCACTTTCTTCCTCCAAGTTGATAACTCTTGTATTTGATTTTGTTGCAAACATCGGTGGAGTTGCACCGGGTAATGGATCTAAATCAGTAGCAGGGCCTCCAAAAATATTCACTTGGTTTAGTATATCATTGTAATCAGGCGTTTGACCCAAAGGAGTCAACCCTGGTGTGGTTCCATTATTTTTATTCTGAATTGCCTGGTTTATAGCACCAGGGGTATAATTTGGAGTTGGGAAATTCGGCGACGATGTGACTTTTTTCAGTTTCTGTTCAAACTCCTTCATTTTCAATTTCTGAGTATAACGTTGTTGTTGATTATACTTTCTAACAACATGTTCGGGTCTCATAAACCCTTTGTTTTTGTAAAATAGAAAACAGGCATTACACAACGGGCCCAACATTCCTTCGTAATTCTTCTTGTCAAACTCTTTCGCCCGTATCAACGCTGAATAATGTGGTTTATACTCAGTTTCAAAATACTTCCAAGCAATCGACAGCTCAGTACGACAGCATGGGTTTATACAAATCAATCCATGGTTTTCTTTCAACTTTGTGTTTGGAATTGTGTGAGCGCGTCTACTGTCAAAATCTTCAGGTAGCTCAATTGGAGGTGGCGACGATGATGATTTTGTCGCCCTCGATTGCAGTATGGAATCATTAGTCTGGACATAAGGTGGTTGCTGTGGTGTATATGGAGAAGTTGCACTATAATCCTGATCTTGATCTTCTTCTTCTTCCTCGTCTTCTTCATTATTGTTATTATTATCTTCTCGATATTCTGGATCATCTGATGAATAAGCTTCTTCATTGATTGGAGACGATTTCATTAAATTAGTACTTGTATACATAGACTTTGTACGAGCAGCTCGTTGTGGTAATGTATTAGCGGCAGACTGGTAGCGTTTTGAATTTTCATTTTGTTCCATAAATTTAAATCTATTTTCAACCTGTTCTTTGTTATATCGAGTTGATTTGTTTTGTCTATCTGCTTGTTGGATTGAATGGACGTTTGGAAATGATGGTAAAGATAAAGTCCTGGAAGCTTTTTGAGGCAAATTATCCTTTTTAGATTGCTCACAAGCTCGTTTTTTTGATTTTTCTCTTTCTAATTCCAATTGTATTTGGATTGGATGTTTCAATGCAGTTGGTGGTTGAACTTTTGTTTGTCGAGATTGTTGAATGTGGTTTTGCTGTAGAGTTTCTATGATTTTTTCAATAGTGTTTAGCTTCAATCGTATCTCTAAAGTTTGTTTTGAATTTGAAGATTTATTACCAAATAAAAAGTTGGCCAGTAAGTTTTGACAAACACGTCCAGGTATCAAATATTCATCATTATTGCTTATAATTTTTGATAAGTTCCCATTTGATACAAAAGGTTCATGAGGCTGTTCGGTTAAATCCTTATAATAAACAGCGTAATCTTCAATGTTCAAATTGAAATGATCGGGAGAAGATTTTAGTATTTGTTCTAAGCACAATTTAAGATCACAAGCTCCCAATATTATGGATTCATTATCGGATATTGGTATTTGAACGGTTTTGATATTATACAGTTTTGATGATCTAGATAGGTAAGTTTGGTCTGAATTGTTGAAGGTGTATAGTATTTTTATCTGCATTTGTTTGATGGATTCATCATTCATGATGAAAAGAAGATGTGGTGGGAAACGAAATTAATTGGTGAGGGAAAAAAGACGTGATGTTTCAATGCTTGAAGCAATACCAATGGAAGCAACTGCAAATAATAACAACAACAATTTGATAGGTAAAAGCGACAATATTTTTTACTGCAAAATTTAATTGTGAATTTGGCGTTGTTTTGATTTCAATTTCATCTCGTTTTTTTTTTTCCCTGACGCGAATTCCACAATAACAACACCATTTCGTGGCATCCCGCGCCGTCCAGAGCTCTCGCCACAAACATAAAAATTCCGGCGTCGTTTCACGCATCTAGTACAAACACGTTATATATCTACTATTTACAATTTAATCCATTCCTATCAACTGTCTGATCTCTCTAATGTTTTTCTCAGCAATTTCTTCTGCATGCTGTTTGCCTTGCTGTACTATACTGTTTAAATAATCTCTATTCTCCATTAATTCATGGTATCTCTTTCTAATTGGAGTAAACTCTTCAATTATTACATCGCTCACGTAATCCTTCAATTGTTTATGATCTTTTATATGTTGCATGTTTTTCACAGTCTCTTCAATTGATGTATCAGTGATGCCAGATACTATATTGATTAAGTTTGAAACTCCAGGTCTATTTTCCGAATCAAAATATATCGAACCCTGAATTGAATCAGTAGTTGCTTTTCTGATTTTCAACTTGATTTCTTCGGCCTCATCAGTGATGTATATACATGAAGTTTGCACTGGATCTGATTTAGACATTTTCTTTGTGGGATTCTTCAAACTTAATATCTTTTTATTTGGAGTTAATATTGTTTTCGGTATTGGAAAATAATCTCCATACATTGTGTTGAATTTCTGAGCAATGTCTCTACATAACTCTAAATGCTGTGTTTGGTCATCTCCAACAGGTACGTGGGTCGATTTGTAAATCAATATATCTGCAATTTGTAGAATCGGATAACATAACAATCCCGCTTTAGTTGCCTCCAACACTGTATCATCTGTTATGTTACTAGATTGGTCTTGTTTAGATTTAGATTTCCATTGGGTCATTCTATTCAATTGTCCCATGCTTGTTATACAAGTCAAATACCAGTTCAACTCAGTATGCTGTGGCACAGAGCTTTGGAAATACAAAATACAATGCTTTACATCTAATCCAGAAGCTAGCAAACTAGCAATAGCTTCATATCTATATTTTCTCAACTCATCCGCCGATTTAGGAATAGTTATAGCATGTAGATCGGCAATACCAAATATACATTTACTATTATTCTGTTGTGATAAATTTTTCCAATTTTTAACAGCACCCAAATAATTACCCAAATGAATTCTACCAGTGGGTTGTATTAAAGAAAATATGGTTGAATTTTTTGGTAAAGTATCAAACTGTTTCAATTCCTGTATTGTAGAGCTGACTTTGGATAAATATCGATTGAATCTCAACATCTGATACTAGACAATTTTTTTTTCTTCAAAGCCATTAGAGAAGATACTAAAGTGTAGAATGTGTTTGTTTCATATGCTATTAAATGCTACATCACCTATTTGGCAAGGATATCGATTTGATATTGAAACTCTTATTATTCAACTCATCCTCGTTACTTTGATTGTTATTACTATTCTCATTAGATTTATCATTTGTAAAGCCTCCCACAACATTATCAATCTGTATTCCATTCTTTATTAATCTATCCTCCAACTTCAATCTTTGTAGTTCTCTCCATCTGTTTAATTTTGAATAATCATGTAATTTGAATCCAAACACTTTAGGCACATACGCCTCCTTGCAATGTATTGGAATCATATTTGGAAAATTTTGAAAAAACATAGCAGGGAAACTGGTACCAAAGTATGCGCCGTCAATCACAGAATGTCTACCCAGCTTTGGATTATATAAATCTTCACATTTCGAACAGTATAATTTCACACTTGCCATTCTTGGTTGATCATTCAATCCTATTGGTAATAAAGGATTCAACTGACAATGAACTCGAGGACAATAACCAAAATCTCCATTTCTAAATTTCTCAAACATTTTGTTTAATCCTCTTGTTGTTAATATGTATCTAGCATGTATTAAACCATAGAGAATTCGTGCATTGTGCTCCAAAGCATCTCTATGGTCTTCTGGCTGTGACTCGATGTCTATGACATCGGTTATTATATCTATCAAAGTTGGCAATTTTGTTACTTCCTGATTTAAGCCCGTCAAATTAAACCTATCTCTAATATACTCATCATCAATGTCACAGAAATATTCGTTACCTTTTATACCCAAAAATAAATCAATCCAATATTCAGTGAAGTCAGAGCTTGAGTCTGTTACGTATTCCTCATTGGCCATAATTGCTTTTTTTAACCAAGGACTGTTGAAGACGAGGGATTGGAGTTTTGATTGATGTGGTATTTTGATATTGGGACAAAATTTTATCTTGTTGATAAATTGGAGTGCACACTCACTTTCATTTCCACTAACAAACTCTGCTGCTGTTGGTTGATGAAGTTTTACAACCTACCAAAGCAATTCCACTCGGGCGAGATACATTGCATAGATGCTAACCATAGCACCGGCTTATTGCTCACTGGTGGTAAAGACAATTTGATCAATTTATGGCATTTACGTCAATTTTCAGATTTGAAACCAAGTCATTTCCAAGATCAAATAACTTCATTAACTCCTGATACAAGTTTTTTATTCCACAAGCATCTACCTCATATCATCAAATGGTATTCTGATTCACAATTCATATCTTGTGATTTGGGTGGTAACATATATCTATACAATATTGAAGACTATTCAATTAAATCTTTATTCAATGATGAGAATTTACTGATTATTGATTTATCTATATGTCAAAACTTGATTGCGTGGAGTCTATCAAATGGTAAAGTCTTTATCTATGATTTATCACAAAACACTATTCAAGAGTTGACTAAATTGTGTCATGAAAAACCAATCATTCAAAGAAGTATTTCATTTGATCCCACTAGGAAGTATTTAGTAACCATTGGGGATGATACTCAAGTGAACCTATATCAATTCAATTTCGACGAAAATAATCACTACAAATTTAGGTTAATCAATAAAATTGAACGTTTGTTTAGTAAGAATCCACTAAATGTCAAATATAAAAGAATATCTTGGTCACCAGATGGCGACTTGATAACCATACCGACAGCAACAAAAAATCAAACAACTTTAATATCTTTATTGTCAAAATCAAATAATTGGGTCAACAAAATTAGCTTGGTGGGCCATGATCTCACGTGTGAAGTTATTGGATTCAATCCGAAAATATATTCAGAAACCAAAAATAGTTCTGTGGATTTATACAATGTTATAGCGTCGGGAGGTAGTGATAAAACATTAGCCATATGGAGCACGAACAAAACAAAGCCAATTTTATTATTGCAAGATTGTATAAAAGGAGAAATACTAGATCTTGTTTGGGTCAATCAAGGACTGAATTTAATTTTAGTCACTTCAAAAGGTCAATTTTGTCTTGTTGAGTTTGAGGATAATGAATTGGGTTATACGGTTGCTGAAGATGTGGTTGATAAGTTAAAAACTCTACAAAATGATTTGGTGAAGCCTTTAAATTTCAGATACGATCATGAGCAACAATCTGGAAGCAATACCAGACGAGCACTACCTCCGATTGAGTATTTAGAGCAAAAAGATGCTTCACATGTAGATAAACAACTGAAGAAATCTGAAAACGAGATTAAGGAAGTGAAAGAAACGGACGTGAATGAAAAATCTCGATTACTGTCGCCTGATAAAAAAGGGATAATTGAGCCTAAAATTATATCTCAACCTGAATTAGTTGTAAAGGATAAATCAATTGAAAATGACAAAAATAAAAAATCAACTGTTACCACAACAGTCACAACTACTCCTGTAGTTCCTACTACTACACAATTACAGAAACAAAAAGTTACCACGAAAAACGGGAAGAAAAGAGTACAACCAATGTTATTATCAAATAACAATGCAAGTGTAGAGCCACCTAAAATAACAATAAATCATTCATCAACAAATAAAACAAACATGGAATTTGACAAACCGTCATATTCAGTATCTGATGATTTTTATAAACAAAATAAACGGAAACCAGTCGATGAGAATGGGAATGTCACTAAAAAACAAAAAAGGGAGATGGAGCCTGTTAAATTCATCGGCTCGGTCATCTTGAACCCAAACACAACATATTCAAAAGTACGGTTGGCCATACCAAAGATTAGATTCAGTTTTCAAATAAAATCACAAGTTGAAAGTGAACCTTTTATCTTGGATGTAAAAAATGGCTCTGGTAATGAAGTGAAACCAACTAGAATAACATATTTCAAAAGAGACAAAGAGATTTGGTGTGATTTTGTACCAAAATATATTTCACTAGGTACAGAGGGGTCTACTTTTTGGGCTGTTTGTACCAGCGATGGTACGATCTTGACCTATTCTCATATCTCAGGAAAAAGATTACTACCGCCATTAATCATGGGGTCGCCCATATCATTTCTTGAAAGTAATAAAAATTATTTAATGGCTGTCACAAGTATTGGAGAGTTGTTTGTTTGGGATTTAAATGTTAAGAAAAGTGTTCTATCTACTTCGATATCAACATTGTTGGACTTGGGGAATAAATTCCAAGATGACGGGTTGGTCAAAAGCGAAAGCATCACATTGTGTGCGTTGACATCGTTGGGAATCCCATTAGTCACATTGACCAATGGGTCAGGATACTTGTACAATAAAGAGTTTGAAGTCTGGCAAACGGTCACTGAAAGTTGGTGGTCGTTTGGATCGCATTACTGGGACAGCACTGAAGATAAAAAACCCGACACTATGGATTTGTTCAAGGCTGATCAGCTGGAGTCACAATCGATCATTGAGTCTTTGGAGGCAAAGACAAATGAAGAGATCTTGCGAAAGACAAGATTGGGCAGGGGTAAGTATTTCAACAAGATTTCAAAAAACATGATCATGAAGGAAGGATTTGAGAGTTTGGAAAACACAATTTCCATCAGTCATTTGGAAAATAGGATTTTGTGTTGTGAGATTTTGGGTGAACACAAAGAATTCCACAAGCATTTCATCACGTATGTGCAGAGGGTGTGTGAATTGGGATTAAAGACTAAATTGTTTGAAATATGCAATGAATTGTATGGTCCTGAGGAGAAACCGCAAGATTGGAAGTTGAAAATATGTGGGTACGATAAGTTGGAACTTTTGAAGGAAATTATTGATTTGTGTTCACAATTTAGAGATTGTCAGAGAGTGTTGATCCACTTTGGTAGAAAAATAGGCCTCGTTATTGAAGAATAAGAATGTGAATATATATTTGGAGGATGTCTAGATTCAGTGTTTATCGTAATATAACGTCTAAGTAATTTCATCACCTTGTTGACAACGTTCTCATCGGTATAGTGAAACGGTCCTTGATCCTTTTGAACTAAGTTTACTCAATTTCGAGTTTTGCGGAATTGAAACAGGTTGATTTAGACCTTGAGGTGATTCAGATGACATGAATAAGCGCAGTGATTCACTCACAGTACTAACAATTAGATTTCAAACAAACTTTCACATACTAAATATTAAAAATTGGTTCATTTATTTACATGCGTTCTATAATTTATATACATTTGAGTTATCCCATCCTTTCTCTTTAAGTAACCCTCCAATTTTACCTTGTTTATTGTTGACCAAATCCTTTCCTCCAGCTAGATACTGGATGTATCCATCGGGTCCACAAACGATTGACAAACTAGAGTTCTTCTTAGGTATTTTTGATGTGTGGAGTGCTTGTTCAATAGCAGATTCATACCTTTCTCCTCTTTCAGTTTCATTTGAAACTAGTTTCTTTTCTATTGGGGTGGTTGGTTCATCTTGTTGTAGCAACTGCATCCTCAATTTCAACTTGTCATCTTCTGAGACCTGTTTGGAATCAATTTTTCTAGGAGTTAAGTAGTTGGACTCAGTAGGCTTTAATACATCTTTTGGCTTTATTGGGTTCTCACCATCTATGTGACGAATTAATTTAACCCGATCTAGTTTTTCCAAAAAGTATAAAAACCTTTCTAAACTACCCAATTCTCCTTTTGACCTAGCTGAATAATGAATAGTTATGAATCCCAAATATGGATTTTTCGATAGCAAAAGTTGTAGTGCTGGAGCTATCCCCGTTCCACCACAATAAAAAGTTAAGTTGTCCACATCGGGTAGATTGTTTTCTTTCTTCGCTACTGACAATAAATTATCAGGCTCTATTTTTGACGGAAGGTCTTTAAATATTGGTCTCGTATGTATTTTGTTCAATGGATGATAAGGGAGTTTGTAATCAATATTTGGTCCTCTTAACTCCAAGACATCTCCGATTTCTTTCGAAGTTATGAATTTTGAGACTTCCCCATCATCGTATTTTTTCACATACAAACACATTGATCCGTCTCTATCATTGACATCGGTCTCTGGGTTTATCACTTTTAATAACGGTTCTTTTTCTCCACTTCTAGTATACTCTGATTTCAAGAAATATAACGGCAACGGCGTGTAACTTCTAACAATGTTTATATCTGGATGTTTGATCTCCACTGACCAAAGTTTGGAACTACCATTCCACAAACTTTTCTCCTTGTTTATGTTAAAACTAATTTGCCAATTGTTGAATTTCGGCTTGAGTTCAATCAAATAATGATCATCATCAATTTTTTTCTTATACGTGACTATAAATTTATGAAACTCTTCTGGGTTTAGTAAATCATTTGAGTCTTCGCCTTCTTCTTTTGACATAGGATCAATAAACCATATTTTAATCATATATCCTGACCAAGCCAATACAATTACAGTCAATATTTTAGGTATGTATCTCGACCATCTAGTTCTAGTCTTTGGTTTTTCTACCAAATTATTGTACTGGTCCTCATTGGGTAAATTCGGATACTCAAATGTCAAACGTTTATGATTCAACTTGGGGATATAAGGTTTATTATCCTTTTTCAAGAATGCATCTATACCATTTGAATTGAGCGGTGCTGGGGCTGCTTTAGAAGTTTGTTGTTTGAATTTAAACTGCGACACTTTTTCATCTTGGTCTTTATTCGAAACTTGTTTATTACTAGATTTGTATCTGATGGGGATAGTGAACAATCTTCTTCGTATCAACATATTGGTACGAAAAAAAAATTAGTGTTTGTGAAATTCAGATGGTGAGTTTAATAAAGTCGATAAAAGCACATAATGACAAGATATGGAATATAAGTGTTCATCCTACATTACCGTTGCTATCTACTGCATCCACTGATAAGTCTTGTAGCATTTACAAACTTTCGTTCAGCCAAAACTTCCCCAAATTGACAACGTTGGAAGATACTCACAAGAGATCTGTTCGAACAGTCGAATTCAAACCAACTATAACCAACACCAACGATGAGAATTTTTTGGACTTGCCTGCATTGGCGTTGGGATCTTTTGATTCAACAATATCCATATGGGGAATCGACGAGCCTTCAGATATATCATTTGTTGACTCAAACGAGGTTTTGAACAACCAGGTAGAACTTTTAACTAATGCAGATAACGAGTGGAACTTAATTGCGATAATAGAAGGTCATGAAAACGAAATCAAATCTGTTTCATGGAATTATTCAGGGAAATATCTAGCTTCGTGCTCAAGAGACAAGACTATATGGATCTGGGAAACTGACCCGGAGACATTGGAAGAATTTGAGTGTATTTCAGTGTTGAACGACCATCAACAGGATGTTAAAAATGTTTCATGGCATCCAACAAAGAATATCTTGGTTAGTTCGAGTTACGATGATACGTTGAGGGTTTATAAACAAGATGTCGACGACGATGACGATTGGTCTTGTATAGGAGTTTTGAATGGACACGAAGGAACAGTATGGTGCTCCAAGTTTGAACACCCAAACTCACCCAATTACAAACAAAATAAACTAAGATTAGTCAGTGTAAGTGATGATTTAACGGTCCGTATTTGGTCAAGCATAGAACATCACGCTGAAGAATCAAATCAAGACTTACCAAGTTCGATAAAGTACAAATCTTCAGAATTGACTTGGGAATTGGACCAAGTCTTACCCAAAATCCATCAATACCCAATCTATTCAGTTTGTTGGTCTTCCAAAACTGGGAAAATTGCAACTGCGGGATCAGATGGGTTAATAGTTGTATATAAAGAGTTGGAAAATGGAACCTGGGAAATAGAGTCCACTAAAGAATCTAGTCACGGAGTTTACGAGGTGAATTGTATAATATGGGCAATTATAGACGATAAAGAGGTATTAATAACTGCAGGAGACGATGGGTATATAAATCTATGGCAACAATAAACAAATATCTCTAAAATACCAAGCCAAGTAATATAATAAACGAAGCCACTCCTAATAGTATCATGAAGCAACACAACATTCTTCCGTTTGATTTCCTCTGCCAACGCTCAGCACTGCGCAATTCCAGAACTGCTTGTTTTGCATTGGAGCCATATGAGAATATGTTATTTTCAATATTATCAATTTGGAACTGCTGTTCATTGATTATCCCTGATAAGTTTGAAAATATGTCGTTAATTTCTTGTGTGTCTTGTTGAATTTGATGAATCTCACGCTCTCTTTCTTGTATCAACAAAGTTTGTTGTTCCAATTCCTCAGCGTTGATCGGTTCGTATTCAATTTGTATTTGCTGTTGAAGACCTCCAGTATTGGTTTTATCAGGTAATGTCGACGATTTAGGAACCAGTCTCGTCAGCTTCGTCTCAAACCTTTTCTGTAAATTCTTGAAATTAGATAAAGAATCCTTAACCAATTTGATTTGAATCAGCTCTTTTTGTTTTAAATAATTTATAATCTCAACATCTTCATGCTGGATCGATAACTCGTTGATCACGTGGTTCAACTTTTTAACATAATCGTTCAACTTTTTATAATACTCAGTTGTGGTTTTGAAGTCAGCACTCAATTTCTCAAAGTCCTTTGGATCATTGTCAGATTTGCCTAGTTCGTTTTTAATCGATAACAATTGTTTCTTGTTGATGAAATTCAATTGGTTGTCAATAGATTTTAAAATCGTCTCAAACTCAGGGTAATCTTTGTATCTTGAGTTGTTACTGACTTGGGACTCTATATCGTCTTCAAAAGGGTTATTAAATGACATGGCAGATAATCGCCAGAGTAGTGCACAATTTCTAAAAAAAATAAATAATGTTTTCTCCGTATTTCGGGTAATTATGTATTTTTGTCTATCTAATCTTCTTGCTCAGCTATAAACTTTTCACACTCTAAAGCAGCCATACAACCAGTACCAGCAGAAGTTATAGCTTGTCTATATATTTTGTCTTGAACGTCACCAGCAGCGTAAACACCAGGAATCGAGGTTGAGGCTGTACCTGGTTTAGTTTGAATGTAACCTTGATCGTCGAAATCTAATTTTTCAGTTTGGAAAACTTGAGTAGCAGGAATATGACCAATGGCGTAGAATAAACCATTAACAGGTAAATCTTTTTCTTCGCCTGATTTGTTGTTTTTAATTCTTAATGCTTGTAATAACTTACCATCACCTTTTGCTTCCACACCTTCAGTGTTCCATAAGATTTCTAATTTTTCATTATTTTGAGCTCTCTTTTGCATAATTGTTGAAGCTCTTAAAACGTCTCTTCTAACCAACATGTACACTTTTGAAGCATATTTAGTTAAAAATAAAGCTTCTTCACATGCAGAATCACCCCCTCCGATAACTGCCAATGGTTTGTTTCTAAAGATTGGAACTGCACCATCACAAACAGCACAGGCAGAAATACCTTGTTGCCAGTATTTATCTTCGCCCGGTAAATGCATTCTCTTTGCAGAAGCACCAGTGGCTATGATGACAGCATCGGTTGTGATTGGTTCTTCGTCTTCATTGAATTCAGTCCATAATTTGAATGGTCTTTGAGAAAAATCAACTTTTGAAATGGTTTCACTTATAATCTCGGTGCCAAATCTTTCACTTTGTTGTTTCATTTGTTCCATTAACTCAGAACCACCAATACCATTTGGAAAACCTGGGAAATTTTCAATATCGGTGGTGGTAGTCAATTGACCACCGGCAGCAATACCATTGGCCAACATACCCTCGTATAAAGTTGGTTTGATTTCAGCTCTAGCCAAGTAGATAGCAGCGGTGTGAGCAGCAGGACCTGAGCCTACGATAGTAACTTTGTGGTGAACCATGATTGATGAGTAGCAATATGGGGGAATTGGAAATATATATATGGCAAGAAAAAAAATTGTCAATACTAATTGGAAAATGTTCTAGTTTTGTATTACATCACATGCTCACTAATTACGTCTGTTTCTAGATACTCTTGAGGTGCTACCATATGCGCACCTGTGCTTACTTATTCAACACAAACTGTTTGACGATGGTACTGTTTTGTAGCACGGGGTCTAGTAACACATTGCTTATAAACCACTGGAGTCCCTTCCGTCTTTCCTCCAACCAGTTTTTATTCATCATCCACCGACTAACACTAAATGAATCTTTATTGGGCAAACTGGGTGTGTGTATGTCATCATCTTTATAAAACTCATCCAAATCTGATTTCAATTTCACAAAATCAGTGTATCTTTTATATAGGATTATTGAAGAGTGGTTCAAATCATTTATAATTACTTTGACTTGCCACACTATATAAGATGTACCGTTCTCGCCTTTTATTAGATGACTCTCTCCAATTAGAACATCTGTTATATGCGATAAATGGTTGAATTGATGGTTGTCTAGTGTTTCTCCATTATGTAGTTCAATGGGTATGGGCAATGTCTTGTTTAATTGCGACACTGAGTTGTTACTATAGCTTCTTCTTGTCATTGCGTATACCGCTCCGAGATGTATATTTTTTTTCTCTCTAATGGATATCATCAAACAGAAACATTCCTGGTATAAACGTCTTGTACATCAATTCAAAGCAAATAGGAATATTCCATTTAGGAGGAAATGGTTTGTTGGATATGATTTATATGGAAACACTTATTGGGAGTTTACTATTGATGGGAATTTGTCTAGACTCAGGAGAAAACAAGAACCATGGAAGAAAGAGTTATTCGAGGTGGATTATTTCAAAACTATTCCTCCTCAATGGTCACAATGGTTGCGAAGAACTAGAGATAATCCGCCTGATTTAAATGAATTGTTGGGCGATCAATTGAGACAGCAGAGATTGAAACTTTTGAGCCAACAAGCTGACGAGAAATGGAAACTTGAAAAAATGAGACAAGAGCATGAACAACTGATAAAATTACAACACGAGTTGAATAGATCTAAACAAAAGGGAAACAATCTACAGCAAGAATCAACAGAAGATCCATGGAAATTAGCTGACGAAACTAAAGATGAGAATCCAATTGAATCTGCAAAAATTAAACCCAGAACTTAGGCTCATACCTCATGTATTTATTTATTTATAAACAGTAGTTTTTTTTCAAAAAGGTCCACCAATTTGTCGCTATACTTTTCTAGAATCTCGTTCTCTTTATCCTCAAATTCATTTTCAATATCGATGATTTTAACAAGCTCAATTAATTTATTTCGCACTGTTTTCTTATCATCTTGAGATAATGTACTAATCTCCTTCTTTAAACCGTCCAATTTTATAAAAATATTGTTTTGTTTTGCTGTGGCAGGTCTAGATTGTAATGTAGGAGACTGTAGCAACACTGGTTTTCTCGATATCGGTCGTTTGTTGATTGTGTTTGATGGAGATTTCAATGGCGATTGTAATCTATCCAATGTTTGTGGCTTTGTTGATCTCGTTGGGGAAACAGAATTCATGGTGTGAGCTCGGACCGGACTCGTGGCTCTTGGAGAAATTGATCCTAAACTATTTTTGGCCTCCATTCTTTTCAAAGTAGCTGCCGTCAATTTGGGAGAAGATGGTGTCGATGCATTGATCAATTTGTCCAATACTTTTTCATTAGCTTTTACAGGAGAAACAACTGGTTGCGTGGGCAAGATTTTCCTAGTAACTTTATTGTATAACGGCAAAGTGTCAAGCTCTTCCTCCGATTTGCTATTTGCAGGCACATGCTTTTTATCATACTCGACAATGTTCCAGGAAAACAAGCATCCATCATTTCCAATCGATATTATCTCACATTTGCCATTTTGAATTAAAAATAACCCTAGTAGTGCATCCAGTTGTCCCCATGCTATACCGATCGTTCTGCCATTTATATAATTGAAACATCGTAAGGATTTATCATTTGACCAGACTATGAGATTATTCTCAAATTTTATAAAGTCCTCTATTAATAAACTTTGATTTGTTTTCTCGTTGCAGAACTTGAATTGTCTTTTGACTTCATAAGTTTGTAAATCATATATGAATAGGATTTTTTCCATCGTTGAAATAACTAAATCGTTGTCGTAAATATTCATTATAATCGGGGTCGACTTCAAAGTTATAATTTTATCTTGAATCAACTTGATACTTTCATTTTCAGTAATAAATTTGTGGACTGAAATAGTACGGTCCGATGATGACACATAAAGATAATTTTCGTGGAATTTTAGGCCAATTAAATTTCCATTGTGTCTAGGTATAGTCTGTAGTAAATCCCATTCTTCGGTGCCTTTAATAAATATCTGAATCATTCGGTCTCTTGATATACTACAGATCATTTCATGAGTCCCAATTTTGAAATAAATTATATCGTTTATAGTTGACGAATGAGCCTTCACTTGATAGATTATATTGTAGCTATCATCTTTTAGCTCTATGATATACAAATTCCCATATCTATCACCCGCTATGATATTATCATCAAATTTTTCAATCGCTGTCATCGTGTTTGATATCACATCTGTATTTGGTAAATTAAATTCTAATACGATTTTTGAACAATTCAATGTCTCTGTGTCTAACCTTTTGACTATGCCATCCCTTGAATATATCAAGTATTCTTTAGAATAAGTGTATTTAGCTCCATTGATATTGTTCAATAATGACGCTGTTAAAATCTTTGCAGTTGATGAATTCTGTTTATCAATAAACTTAATTTCCTCAGTGTCCAGAAGGTAAATCAACTGATCTTCCAGAAAATCGTACATTTGTACTATCGATTGTGTTGCCGTGTGTGACGAATCATTTTTCAATAATTTCAGTAGCTTGATACTCAAATTTTTCGGCGGTGTAGACAAATTAGCTGGCATTAACTCATTTGTTGATAAAAATTTGATTTCATAATTATTCATACCCAACCAAACCCTTTGACAATTATAATCAATCACAATTGAATTAATATCCTCTATAATTGGGTTGTTTAGTAGTGTTATTTTCGGGTTTTCATAATTTAATTTCAATAGTATTAGCTGGTTCAAATTCGTCAATAGCAACATTTCATCATCACTTAGTACACAACAATCAATAAAATTGGAATTTATGAAAGACCCAAGTAACGCGTTCTTCCCTTTTAAGGCTTGTGATTTTGTATCAAAATGAGGTTCGAATTTCCAAACTTTTATAAACCTGAGCCCTATTGTGATTATATAATTTTCATGCCATATCAACTTATTGATAATATACGAACATCTATTTGACAAATGCAAACAACATGAGTTCATTGTTAATTTCCAAACATTTATATACCCATCATTCATCAGTCCTAGACTGCATAAGTATTTCAGGTCAGGTGAGAATTTCAAACAATTGACACCAAAAGAATGCTCGTAAATAATCATTATAGGACTTTGACTCGAATCAGATGCCAAGGAATATAGTAGGATTCGTGGCTGGTATCCGGTCTCGCCAATAGCTAATAATTTCTTATTTGGTGAAATAGTTATACAATTGATTGAGCGTACTTTATCTTTCAACTTTGAAGGAGACGAAATGGAGTCATCGTCGTCTTGATCTATAAATGAATTCCCATAGATTTCAATTGGATCTGAATTCACAGGAAATCCATATGTATCTCGTTTGTCTTCTTTCTCTGTGTGCAAATACGCATTTGGTGAAGTGGTGTCATTTTTACCTTTCATATTGCTAACATTTGCACAAAAGAATCGTTGATCTATTATATCATTATTGTTGATTGAACAAACAACTACTCCACCACTAGCAATGTAAGCCACTAAATTGTTTTGAATAGTAAATTGTTGGCTGATTCTAGCAGACGTGCCTACAATTCTTTTAACGTCTAAGTTGAAGTTGTCTATCGCTGCACCAATTGCAATTGAGTTTGCATCTTTGGTAAAATTCAATTCCGTCATAACATTTGAACTGTTTGTAAAACAGTGTAAACAAAAACAAAGATCTTTTTTTTTTGATGAGACAAATCCGCGATTGGTCGTGCCTTTGACCGATTATCAAATGGAATCCAATCAGTTTAGGATATGTAGATTTTAAGTCTATTGTTGAATATCTACATGTTGTCTGGTGAATTGGGAACTAAAACTAAAACTTAGCTCCATCTATAGCTTTACTAGAATATAGAATTTGCGATTCAAGCTGATCACGAAACAAAATCTCTGCTATTTTGAAGTTATGAAATCTAGATGACACCCAGGGCCGAAGATTATAAAATTACTGAGCTAAATGATGATAAATTAGCTTTTGAATTTTATGAAGGGGCTGATTTCAAGATCATAAAGGTAGAGACACCTGGTTGCAAGATCTATCGGCGCAAGAGGAAGAGCATTTTGTCTAGACTCAGCCAACCATTTAGGGTGCTTTAATGAGTTTCATTATTGTCACGTGTGTCTAACAATTTGAGCATGATGAAGCAGCATGAATCATTATAGATGTTGGTAATTGTTGTTCACAATATATGAACGATGAAAATTCGCACGACCGGCTGGTCGAGGTTTTAAATCATTTTGGTCGCACTGGTCGATCGGGGACGTTTTCTCATCACATCAAATATGTCAAACGAAATATCTCTATCAATACAAGAAACAAACAAACTACGGAAGAAAGTTGGATTGCCTGAACTTCCCAGTCAAGACAATGTGATTCAGCTATCTATAGTGGAAACAAACAAGCTAAGGCAAAAGATTGGCTTAAAACCTATACCTACAACATCTACTGATGAAGATGTTGATAATTTCAAAACTTACCATGAAGCTGCAGCCAAAACGAAAAAAGATGATGAGTTGAGGGACAAAATCGAACTTGCCAGATTTAAATCACAACAGAATAAAAGATTGCTGTCAAAAGTTGAGGAGGAAAGCGATTTAAGTACAGATGATTGGTTAAACTCATTGGGTAAAACTACTTCAAAGAAACAGAAGATAGTGCCAGCCAAGAACGAAAAGGTTATTGAGCCTCATACCAAGATTGGGCACACAAGCAAAGAGCTACGAAATTTACTGAGTTCTGAAATATTTACTTTAAAAGACTCACAATTGGAAGACGATGAGGATGATGTATTAACTAATGACACATTAATACGGAATCAAAAAATTAAACATGAGTTGGCTCAAAAAAAAGAAGCTGAGAATATAAAATTCAACGGTAGACATTATAAAAAGAGCAAAGAGGAAGAAGAAGATGCAGAATTTGAAGCTGAAAATGAGGAGATTATTATTAAAAACTCAAAGATAGAGTTGCCCGAAGAAAAAGTCACGGAATCAGTGAAGAGCAACGTCATGAAGTTTGACAATATTTTGGATGATTTCAATGAAATTACGAAGGAAATTAAGCCAATAAAAATGAAGAAAACAAAAAAGCGCAAGAACAACGAAAGAAAAGCAATTTCAACTAGCCAGGACGCTAAAATTAAACTTGATGAAAAGATAGATGACGATTTTCTAGCTGACATAGAGCAAGAATTAACAGCATCGATAAATTCAAAAAAATCAAAGACTCAAAAAAAGTACACTGCAGAGGAATTGGCTCAAGAAATCTTGAAAGCAAAAAGGTACGAGCTTGAGCGAGATATTGAAAACAATCAGATGAAGGAAAATGTCTATGATGATACGTACAACTTTCTAGAAAATCTAAAAGATAAGGGGGTAGAGAATGATGAGTCAAATGCTGTCGAAAGGAATTCAGTCATTGAAAAAGAATTTAAAACTGAGACAACTAATATCACTTATGATGAAGATGTGAATAATGGTATAAGTGTGGATGAAGATAAGCCCAAGTTCAATACTACTGGTTTGGCGGATACGTTAAAGTTTTTGAAAGACAGCAATTTAGTGAAGAAGTCTTCTGAGAAAGACGTCAGAGAAGACATATCATCAAAATCCGAATTATTGAAATTGAAAATAGATATTGAGGAAAGAATACTAAGACAAACTTTACAAAAGGATAAGAATTATATGAAATTACCTAAGCAGGACAAACAACAATATTTCGATAAAAAGTTGGACGAGATATTGAAGAATAAAAACATAATTGCATCAAGTAAAATTGAAACGGCCAAATCTAATAAGAAGATGGAAAATAATTTCAAGAAGTATAATCCAACAGTGTCCCTAGTGTATAAAGATGAACGAGGACACTTGTTGAATACACCCAAGCAAGCGTATAAACATTTGAGTCATAAATATCATGGCACTGGTTTGAATAAAAGTTCAGTCAAGAGTAAAACAAAACAAAATTTAAATGGAGAGATTATTTAGATAACCATTTAATTTTTATTTTTATTTTTTTTTTTTTCCTTCTATTTTTTGTTACTGCATTCTGCTTTGTCATTGGATTAATTTACTATTCCGATTCCATTTGAAATTACACAAAATTCTAAATTAATAAGATATGGTAGCGCACCTTTCAACCTGCACAGTAAATTATTTTAGTATCCAACTTTCCTAATTTTTTACAACCAAAACTATTATTACCAAAATACAACTCATTTCTTTAGGAAAGTAGTATTATTATCATGTCTACTATTGTGTATCATATCATTAATGGCTACAATTTTGTTTCCGACGAGGTTAGATCGGGTATATCAAATACACTACTGCAATATCCAGATTCAAAATTAATACAGCTACAAAATGACTCTTTAACCATTCAACTTCCTTCTAATTACAATGAAATAACGTTGATGGAGAATCTACAACAGAATTCAAGTTTAAAATTGAAAATTGCTTCTCAAACTGTGCCACTAGTGAAGACCCTGGTTTTGATACTGGGAATGACTTGCAGCGCATGTTCGGCTTCTATAACTAACGCATTAGAATCTTTACCCGGTGTGATAGAAGTTTCTATATCATTAGTGACTGAAGTAGGGTCGATCTTACATTCAAGGTCGTTATCAAAAGAAACAGTTATCGAATCTATACAAGATTGTGGATTTGATGCTAATATAGAAAAACAAGAGGTTCAAACAAACAATTTGAGCGAGACAATTATCGGAATTCAAGGCATGACATGTGGTGCCTGCTCCAGCTCTATTACAGAAACATTGGAGAAGCTAGATAATGTTGAAAGAGTGTCAGTTTCATTAATCACTGAAGAAGCATCAATTTTACACAATTCAAATATTTCGATCGATGAGTTGAGAAATGCAATTGAAGATTGTGGGTTTGACACAACATATATCAAAAGTGGGATTGATGAAAATGAAGAGGAAGAAGAGGATATAATATTGAAAATCATTGGAATTAATGACCTGATAGACTTGAATGATTTCAAATATAATATTGAGGCTTATATGCATAGTTTAGGAGGAATACACTCCTTCACTTTGAATTTGAGACACCCTGATGCTGATAGTGAAACATTTTCAAATAATGAGTTTGATGAAAAAATTAACGACGAATTGGTTTTCACCTACGACCCAAACTCTATTGGTCTCAGAAGTATAGTGGACTTTTTAAACAACATTGAAGATCTGGTTGATTTTATAGTTGCCAATTCACTAGATCAATCATCTGAATCACAAATGAAATTACTATCCAAAATCAAAGAAGTGAGACATTGGACAAAAATATTTATTCATTCTTTAGTATTTGGAGTGCCAGTAATGGTCTTGACTCATGTTGAACATTATGATTTTTGGTCCCACAAAACAATGATATTTCCAGGATTTTACCTAGTGACTTTTATAGAATTGGCGCTATCGTCTTATATCCAATTCGTGTTGGGTAACAAATTTCTAGCTAAATTTTCTTCATTTATAAGGAATGGTTTCAGAGGTGCTTCAATGGATGTATTGGTTTGTATGTCGACTATGATTTCATACATTTTCTCAATCACTTCTATAGTGATTTCCGTTTGGTATGGAAGAGTTGGAAAACCTCCAAAAGTTTTGTTCGACACATTGATTATGTTGATCACGTTTGTTTCTTTTGGAAAATTACTAGAAAACAAAGCCAAAGGAGCCACGTCAACTGCATTATCGAGCTTATTATCATTGACTCCATCAACTTGCACCATTATTGATGAACCATACATTTACAAACAAAGCGAAAAGACCAGAGATTATAAGACAAGAAATATCAGCATTGATTTAGTCCAACCCGATGACATTGCGGTGATTTTACCTGGTGGCAAAGTCCCCGCTGATGGTATCATTGTTTTTGGTGAAACGGAAATTGACGAGTCTTTGATCACTGGAGAACCATTACCGGTTTACAAAAAGCAAAATGACTCTGTTATTGGAGGTTCAATCAATGGTGCATATCTTATACATATTAAAGTCACACACACGGGGAAAAAGTCTCAATTGCAGCAAATAATTAATTTGGTGAAAGATTCTCAAATCAACAAGGCTCCAATTCAAAGATTCTCCGACTACATAGCTGCAAGGTTCGTACCAACCATAATGATGCTATCGTTTTTCACATTCACTGCATGGTCAATTGCATGCTATGCGATTCATCCCAATGATTTGCCCAAGATTTTCCAAAACGAAGAAAATGGAAAATTGTTTGTTTGTTTACAATTGGCAATCTCGGTGATTGTCGTGGCCTGTCCGTGTGCTTTGGGTCTTGCAGCACCAACTGCGGTCATGGTGGGCACTGGAGTAGGAGCCAGAAACGGGGTCCTCATTAAAGGTGCAGACATACTAGAAAAATCAACCGCAATCAATATAATATTGTTTGATAAAACCGGTACGCTAACCACTGGTGAAATGTCTTTGACTCACTTCAAACCTGTTTTGCCTAAAGGGTTGACCATTTCCGATTGGTGGAATTTGATAGGCTCGTTAGAGAATGTATCAGAGCATCCAATTGGCAGAGCATTGACGAAAATTGCAAAACTGAATTTAAATATTGATTTCGAAGATGAAAAGTTTGATACCAAAATTGAAGGCGTTGAAATCATGATTGGTTTAGGTTTACAAGGGAAAGTTTATTTGAAAAACAAGGCTTGTAATGTTGTAATTGGTAACTATAAAATGTTGGACAACAAATATTCGAGTTTGAACATCAAGTCTGTTAGTTCGTCAAACACTGTATGTTATGTATTGATTGATGACGAATATTGCGGGTATATCGAATTGACAGATTCTTTGAAGGATGGATGTTGGGAAGTCATCGATTATTTGAAAAACGATGGGTATATCATCGGAATGGTGACTGGTGATAACAGAGGTGCAGCGATGAAAGTCGGTAATCAAGTTGGTATTTCAGAACAAAATATATTCTATGAAGTATCGCCAATTAACAAAGACGAAGTGATTACAAGTCTAAAAACAAGGTATCCCACTGCAAGCATAGCATTTGTTGGTGATGGGATCAACGATGCGCCTGCATTGGCAAAAGCAGATATTGGTATGGCCATCTCGTCAGGTACAGATATTGCAATTGAAAGTGCCGATATAGTGTTGATGAACAATGCAACAACGGAAACAATGGGGGTCATCAATGCCTTGAAAATATCTAATCGAACGTTCAACAGAATTAAAATAAACTTTTTATGGGCCATGCTTTATAACGTCTTGATGCTACCTTTTGCCATGGGATGCTTTTTACCATTCAACATCATACTACCACCATTTGCAGCAAGCATGGCGATGATGTTGAGCTCATTAAGTGTGGTGTTCAACTCATTGTTGTTGAAAAATTACAAAGCGCCAATAATTGAATTAAACAAGGAAAGAGATTACGAGTTGGGCAACGAAATTGAACAACTCAATTTGAAAACCGCAACTTTAGAAGAGTTTAACCAATGTAGAAGGAAAAACAAAATCAATTTTGGTAGTTTTTTCAAAAGGAGGAATGCAACCAGATTGGTACAAAACAACGTATACGAAATGATTCCAGGAAACAACTAAATTGAATAATCCGAGTCTTATAGAGTAATTAGAAATAATGTACATTGTTTTGATTGATCCTCGTGGGACGTCTTTCCCCAATGGGAAGAAATTTCAAGAAAAGTGTCTCTTTGTGTTAGGAAAGAAACTGACGTATTTTTTCCTCGCACATGTCGTTTTTTTTTTTGGCTGCAAAAAGATTGAATAATCATAACCAAGTCTGGCATTTCAAAAAAAGTTGAAGCTAGCCCAGGTGTCAATTTAAGGAAACGATTATGTACACTGCGTCAAATATATTAATGGCATCATCACCAGCCAAACATGTCTTACTGATTTTTTTTCAAGGACTTTTTTCTCAGCAATGAAAATCAACTACTTACTCATTTTATCGACTTTGACTGCTATCAACGGGTTGACATTAAACCCAGCAACCACCACCGATGTTGCTGTCTTGAATGGCGACCCCATGAAGACGAAGCACCATTTCTCCAAGGGGATCAGGATTAGACACCAAGGCGCGGGCCAGTTTGTTGACCACGACGACTTGACGATCCAGGCCCAGGAGTTCAAGGGCTTTTCCGATGTGTTTTGGCAGATTTTGACTGTCGGGAAGGAAATTACGTTGGAGAAGGTTGCCATTTTGAAGGATATCTTGTTGATGCTCGACAAGATCAAGCAGGTCAAGGCTGGCGACAATTTTTTCCAGTTTGAAGCTGAACACCAAAAGGCAATCAAGTTTAACGAAGAAGAGATTGAGATTTCTGTCATTGGCAAGCGTGATGGTGAAGTTGAAGCGCAGGTTGGTGATGGTAGAAACGGCGGAAGAAGAAACAACGGTGTTTCAAGAGGAAGAAACGGCAAACATCATGATGAGAAGTACTACTCAACCACTGATTCCGAGTCTGAATGTGACGACTACGAGTACCACAACGGTCGTAACGGTAGAAAAGGTAAGAATGGAAAAGGCGTTAATGGGAAATTCGACCACCGTGTCAATTCTACTAAACCAGATGGAAAACATGGCGGCAAATTTGATAATCACCATGATGATCATTATGAATCTTGTTCAGAGGATGAAAGACATGGTAAGGGTAGACCTGGTAGAAATGGCAACAGGTTTAGGGGCCGTCAAGGCAGAAAAGGTGGAAAAAAGGATCATGGTTATTATAGTGACTTTGATTGTAATGGGAGAAACAAAGGTAAACATTATTTGAAGAGAGATGATGGAAAAGGTCCTGATGGAAAAAACCATGATGGAAAAGGTCCTGATGGAAAAAATCATGATGGAAAAGGTCCTGATGGAAAAAATCATGATGGAAAAGGTCCTGATGGAAAAAATCATGATGGAAAAGGTCCTGATGGAAAACCCTGGGACGGCAAAAGACCTGATGACAAATATTGGGATGGTAAGAGACCTGATGACAAATATTGGGATGGTAAGAGACCTGATGACAAACACTGGGATGGTAAAAAACCAGATGATAAACATTGGGACGGCAAAAAACCAGATGATAAACATTGGGACGGCAAAAGACCAGGCGATAAACATTGGGATGGTAAGAGACCTGATGACAAACACTGGGATGATAAAAGACCTGATGACAAACATTGGGATGGTAAGAGACCTGATGATAAACATTGGGATGGTAAGAGACCTGATGATAAACACTGGGATGGTAAAAGACCTGATGATAAACATTGGGATGGTAAAAAGCCCGATGACAAACACTGGGATGGTAAGAGACCTGATGACAAACACTGGGATGGTAAAAGACCAGATGACAAACACTGGGATGGTAAAAGACCAGACGATAAACATTGGGATGGAAAAGGTCCAGGTAGATACTGGGACGACAGAAGATACAAAAGAGAAGCCAATGACCAGTCAAATGGAGGAAGCCAGACTGTTGAAAATGGCGCCATTGAGACAAACAACGGTAATGTCAAAGGACCACTTCCATTATACATCATTCCAGTGAATGCGCCTAGTTACCCAGCAAATGGAAATGGAAACGGCAAAGTTGCTAATGGCAATGGTAATGGTAATGGTAATGGTAAATCATTAAATGGTAACGGAGCGTTGGTCAATGGTAATGCAAAAGTTTCAAAAATCCAAAAAGACATTGACGAAGTTGAAGAAGAAATCAGTGCTTTGGAAGCTGAAAAAGACCATTTGATGAATGATGTCAACAAGCGTGGTTTGGGGAGTAAAATCCAAGTTGAAGAAGATTCTCAAGCTATTGAAGTTGATCAAGAAGTTAAAGAAGTTGTGCGTGAAGCTAGAGATGTTGAAGATGAAACTCAAAGAGGTTCTAAGTTCTATAAAGACAAAGGTGAGCATAATGTAAAGTGGGGCCATAGAGGTGGCTTAGACGGCTTGAGAGATGGACCCAGAGGTGGCTCCAAAGATGGTGCCAAGGATGGTCACAAAGGCGGTTTCAAAGATGGATCTAGAGATGGACACAGGGGTGGTTTTAAAGATGGATATAAAGGAGGATTCAGAGATGGTCATGGAGGAGATTGGAAAAAGGATAAACATCCACCAAAGAAGTCCAAGCCATTCCCACCAATTTTCAAACCAACTGTAACTGAAACATTTACTGAAACAACAACTGAATTGAGTATTGTTCCAACTGCAACTGCAACATTGACTGAAAAAACTACTGAAGTAAGTATTGTTCCAACTGCAACTGAAACATTGACTGAGAGAACTACCGAGGTTAGTATTGTTCCAACTGCTACTCAAACATTGACTGAGACAACTACTGAGTTGAGTGTTGTTCCAACTGCTACTCAAATATTGACTGAAACATTTACTGAGACAATTAATGGAACTGTTGTTACTCAAACTGAACTTCAAACACTTACTGAAACAACTACTGCATTGTCGACTATTCCAGTCACTGAAGTAACCACTGAAGTTTCAACTGTTCAACCAACTGTTACTGAAGTTATTACTGAATTGACAACTGTTCAACCCACTGTCACTGAAACTTCATTGCAGACTGCTACTGAAACTGAAACTGCATTCCAAACAGATACAACTACTGAATTTACCACTATTCAGCCAACTACAACGCTTCAAACAACGACTCTTGAGACTACAACACTTCAAAAGACTCATACGACTATAATTCGTCCACCATACAAGAAGAAACCAAAGTATTCTCACCCACCACACCCACCACGTCAACCACACGATCATAAAAAACATCATCCATACTACAGTGACGATGAATATGAAAACCATCCACCAAAGGGCAAAATCCAACCATTCAGAGATGATTTCAAAAGAGATTTAGATGTTGAAGCTCAAAACATTGATATCAAAGGTATGATGGGCAAGATGAAGGGTGGAATGAACAAAGGTGGCGCTTCTACTGGTGGTAAAAACGGCGGTAAGAATGGCGGTCAAGCCAAGAATGGCAAAGAGACTACTGCTCCAAAAGTTGAATACGCCACCGAAGACGAAACTGAGTGTGAAGAAGAGAAACCATCCAATGGCAAACAAGGTGGCTCTTCATCTGGTGGTAAAATGGGCGGTTTGAAGTCTAAGTTTGGCGGCCTCAAGGGTAAATTTGGCGGCATGAAAGGTGGAAATGGTAATGGTAAAGGATCCACTGGTAACAATAACAAAGGTTCCAACAATAAAGGCGGCAATGGTTCCAACAAGGACGGCTACAAATCTGACTGTGACGATTTCAAAAGCAAATCAGTAGACAAACGTGACGATGGTTCAGTTGAGGCTCAAAATATCGACATCAAAGGAATGATGGGCAAGATGAAGGGTGGTATGAATAAAGGCGGTGCTACCAATGGCGGCAAGAATGGTGGTCAACCTGGAGCCAAGAATGGCAAAGAAACTACTGCTCCAAAAGTTGAATATGCCACTGAAGACGAGACTGAATGTGACGAAGAGAAACCATCCAATGGAAAACAAGGTGGTTCTTCATCTGGTGGCAAGATGGGCGGTTTGAAGTCTAAATTTGGCGGCCTCAAGGGTAAATTTGGCGGCATGAAAGGTGGAAATGGTAAAGGATCCACTGGTAACAATAACAAAGGTTCCAATAATAAAGGATCCAACAACAGCGGGTCTAATAACAAAGGTGCCAATGGTAAAGATGGTAAAATTGGTTACGACTGTGATGACGTCAAGAGTAAATCAGTGGATGCCAAACGTGACGAGGTTCCTGAAGTTGAAGCTCAAAATATTGACATCAAAGGTATGATGGGAAAGATGAAGGGTGGAATGAATAAAGGCGGAGTCACCAATGGTGGTAAAAACGGTGGTAAGAATGGCGGAAAAGTTGAATACGCAACTGATGATGAAACTGACTGTGATGAAAACAAGTCCAATAACAAGAATGGAACCAAAGGTGGAAAAAAATCAAGTACTATAGCTCCAATTCCAACAACTCCAACAGTTAAACCAACAACAATTGCACCAACAATTGCACCAACGGCCGTTCCAACTAATAAACCGGCACCAGGAAAAGGTAAAAATGGAAACAAGATTGAATATGCTACCGATGATGAAACTGAATGTGACGAAGAGGAAAAACCATCTAATGGAAAGCAAAACGGTTCTGGTGGAAAAATGGGTGGCATGAAATCGAAACTCGGCGGCTTGAAGAATAAGTTTGGTGGCATGAAAGGAAACACTGGTGGTAACAACAAGAACGGTGGAAACAATAAAAATGGTGGTAACAACAAGAACGGTGGAAAAAACGGCAATGGTAAAAATGGAAATGGCAAAGGCAAAGGCAACGGTGGTTTTTTGAAAAGAGATGCTGAAGTAGACACACCGAGGCTTTGATTGGGTTTATTTAGAAAAGTCGAATAAAGTGCATCAAGTTAATGATGAATTTGAGCAATTTGAAAATAAGAAGAAATACAAAGGTTTTACAGAGGAAGATTATTTGAAGAAAGAAAAAGATGAGAAGTCTAAAGAAAGTACTGGAGGTAAGAAGTCGAAAATTAAACAAAAGATTAAAAATAAATTAGGTAAAGGTGGTGAGGAGAGTCAATGTGAAGTATGCAAGAACCCAGAAGCCAAATATAAAGAATCAGATGTTGATTGGAATGTTGATAAACTTTTGCCCAGCAAGAATGAATCTGGTAGAAAGAATAAAAAGATTGAAACGGTTGACCCAATTAATGAAAAACGAAGCGCTGAAGAAATTGAATTAGAACAACAATCAATCAAAGAGATGAAGAAGAAGCTCATGAAGGAAATTGTATCAAAGAAGAAAGAAAAGATTGTAGGTAAAGTGTTGGATAAGCTATTTGCATCTTTGGAAAGTGGTGATTTGGTCAATGAAATTGTTAGATTTTCAATGACTGATGATGAAGTCCGAGGTGGTTTGGTTGATATGACTGTTGAAATAATGAAGGCAAGGGTGATTCCATGGAAAGATATTTTCCTGGCATTGAGAGAACACAATATCGCCCTTGATGTCGTTCAATTTACATTGACCAATTCAGAGGCTAGAAAAGGGTTTGGTTCACTTATTTTGGAATTGATGCCTGGGTTAGTTGAGAATAGTGCAAATACAATCAACGGTATTTTGAAGAAGATATCAGACATTTATGTATCAGACAAGAAATTTGACGGTGGTGAAATTACAAAAGAATATGATGGCTTTTATGAAAATGGTGCTTTACAAAGAGAACACGATGAATACAATGATATTGACAAATTGACTAAAAATGGACCAAAGCCAATACTTTCAGATGAAGAGATTAGAAAACAGTTTTTTGAATGAAATTTGCTTAGATGATGAACTTGAAGACATTTTTGCCAGCTACAGGAATTTTGATTTTTATATTATATACATATATATATTTTATGCCAATATATTAAGTTTATGTTTTAAAAGAATAGTATTAGTTTGAAAGTAAGGTATATATTAATCTATAATAAAGATATTACGTTTCGAAACATTAGGATAGTTTATGGAAAAACTTATAAAAGTAAAGCACCAGCAGCTAAAACAACGGCACCAGCAGCAAATTGTCTTGAAGCACCACCTTCGTAAGTAGAAACGTTGGCTGGAGCAGTGTAGTTTGAAACGACTGATGATGAAGCAACAACGGTTTCAGCTGGACAGTTTGTTTTTTCTGGACCACATGAAGTGATGGTTTCGGTGGTTTGTGATTCGACGGTGGTGGTGGCAACTTCAGCGTTGACAATGACAGCAGCAGCAGCGAATAAAGCGATGTTTGAGAATTGCATTTTATTAACGAAGGACTATTAGTTGGGTATAAAGTTTGAGAATATCTAAAGAATAAAAAAAAGTAGAAAGATGCAAGACTAGCAGTATTTATATAATCATGATTAATAAATTGAGTGATTGAAATCAAAATATTGACTATGCATTGTATTGTGAAACTGAACTTTGTATTGTTCTTTAATTATTGCAAAAGAGAAAATCGTGTAAATTGCAATTTGGTTTGTTTACATTGCAACTTTATTAAATGGTGCACGATTAATTTAAAGTTGCAAATCACAAATGCAAACGTAACTCTTGATGCTGGTCTAGTAAAACCCCTTGCTTAGTGCAGTCAAAACTCGCAATAAGACATCGTCCTTATTATCGAAAAAAGATGACTTATAAACCAGTTTGGTTGTAGTTTTAGTTCAAGAGGTTGTTTTACTATGAATTCAAATTTGTATCATCACAAGATAAGCTTTGATCGTTACAAGTCAAGTTTGTATACAAACAAATAGATCAAATTTTGACGCGTCACTGCTAAAATTTTTATCTAGAAAGCTAGATTCACCTGAAAGTTTCCAATAGTGCGCCTGACAATTCTCAATCTTAACATACTCAAACATTCTACATCGTCTGTTGGTGTTGCAGTTGTACGTTACTGAATTTTAGACTCTGATTTAGTGCCAACACTAATAATCAAGCTATTCGACTGAATCAGTTACCACTGCTCGCATTGTAAACAAATCTATTGTGTCGAGTGCAAAAAAAAAAAAAAAAAGATTCTCTACCCAATTTGCAGAGAAGTTTAAAGTTTACTCTCAAGTAAAGTGTATGCAATTCATTCGTATTTATCAACTTCAAAATTCTGATCTTGGAGTCACGTTTTTCCTACTATACCAACTTATAAAATCTTTCAAACAAAGTCTTATTCTCCGGTTGTCTTTATTAGCCAATGCGACTGTTGTTGTCAGTATCAATCTATTGACTTCTTTCTCATTTATGTTTGGTAAGTTCAATACTATTTCCTTCAACCAGTTGATTGAAATTTGTTGATTTGGGATAACCACCAAGATTTTAAGACACAAGTCATTTGCATCTTGTTGGATGTCATTATGGAATTTAAATATTATACCGTTCAACACTATTCTTAATAATTCTCCACCTTGATTGTTGACCATCAAAAATTCCTGTATGGAGTTTCTCAATAACGTGGTATCTTTCTCTTCAAATAATGATATTGGTGGGTGTGGTAAGCCCCAGGATATCAAATCAATTAGAAAGTGAATGCAAGATATGATTGGATTGTACTCGTTGATAACATTCATGGTCAAATTTGATGCTTTCAATGTTTTATTCAATAAATCGAAATTTGGGATCAATTTAAATGGATAAAACATTAATAAATCATTCATCATTCTGAAAAAATCTTCAATCAAATCTGGTATTTGTTTAAGCTCGTCCTCGTTCTTATTGAATATGTTATTATAAAATAATTCGCATTGTTGTAAACTAAATTCGAAAACTGAATCAGTTATATTTGGAGCATTGAACTCTTCGTCGCCAAACATTCTAATCACTACACCGGTGACCCATAAATAACATCCATATTGTGTTAATTTGTAGCCTTGATGTAACAAATTTGCAATTGCAGGTAATATCCCATTCAAATATGAGCTGAATGATAGAATGGATGTTTTCAACAAATTTAAACATCTCTCACTGACTATTATTGACGTTCCAAATTTCGTTAATAATGCTGTGATCAATGGCCATACTTTATCTATGAAAAAAGTAGCGATTGGATTACTTGGTTTGTCAAACTCACTAGTTTTAAAAACTTGAATAAATATAGTGATTACTTCAACTTCATCGGCAATTCCTTTATTTACAGATTCTTGAGGTGATGAAGATGACAATTCTGTTAATTTATTGATGCTTGGTTCTAGAAACATTTCCGACATTTTGTATTGGTTTTGATCGGGAACTTGTTTAACGACGTGAGCCAACCCATCAATCAATTCATAATTTGATTCAATATCAATCTGAGATTTAACTTGTCCGTATAGTAAATACAATTGCTCTAAATAGTTGACTAGTAATTTGGAACAATCTTGACAGAAGTACATTAAGGCATGAGATGTGGCCATAATTATATCCTTATCATTATTAGCAATTTCGAATCCCTTTGTGATATAATTCAATTGTGGTTCCAAAAACTCTGGGTTTTTCGATGTCCATTCTGTGTACCTACCTAAAACAAGAGTAGCTGCGTATCTGACTTTTGGATGTTCTGGTAACTGAATCAAATAAGACATAATGGTTGGTAGTATTGTCTTTTCTTTGACTGATACTTCTTTTGCCATCGTTCTCATTGAAAATAATGGAGCTTCCAAATATTGCCAATGGCCATTAGCATTAGAAATTATAGATTGGATTTGTTGAAAAGGTATTTGCAAAGCTTGTGTAGCACCAACTACGGCACAACAATCTTTTAAAACATCTCCCATTTCGTATCTAAATTCTTTAAATTTATCTTCTTGTTCCTTGTCTCCATTGAAAAGATCATTGTCATTAGCTGCTATTGGATATGTTAAATGCTTAATCACAATACTTATCAATGATAAATAAATATCAGTAAATTCTGATCTTGCTTCTTGATATTTAGGAGACGTGATCAATTGTTTTAACAAATTCCAAAATTGAAAAGTGTACTTGACTATATCTAAATCTTCATCATATTTACAACAATTTAGTAATATTTCCACTAATGGTTTAAAATGTTTAGGGTTTTTCCCAATCAAGACATTCCATGATTCTCCACAAGTTACATATAATCTTGTTAATCCATCAACACATTCTGGATCCTCCAATTTTTCTGGATTGCTCTTAATAAAAGCATTCAATTTTAAAATTTGTTGAAACAATGCATCTATTATTTCGTAATTTTCAATGTCTCTAGTCTCACTTATAATAGTGACCAAACACTCGATTGATTTATCAAATGTTTTCTCATTAGCCAAATTCTCAAATATCAATGCAGTGAGGGAATGAATTTGTAGTATGCTTTCAATGGGGCATTCTTTGATCCAAGAATTCAAACAATCCAAAATTGCGGATGACAAATTCAAGTCATTGTTTTTATTGTTTTCCGCAAGATTCTTCAAGATTAACAATACTTGTTCTATATTGTTTGTTATCAATTCTTGAGTTCTCAAATTAAATTCCTCATCAGTAAGGTTTGTCTTTTTAACATCAGATAATTCTTCAGGTAATATTTTCAAAAACTCTAGCAAAACAGGTAGGTAACTTTCATTGCTGGTTAGTTTTTCTATGATCTCGGCCATTGCTTGATGCCAGGATAAATATTGTAAGCTGAATTGTGATAAGGATATTGATAATTGGGTACGTATTAATTTTTGATTTGGTTTACTATATTTAACAATTAAATTCAATAAATTATTTTTAAGTTCCTCATAATTGGAATCTTGTAGTTGTGCTGATAAATCATAAATGATCTTTGATCTTAAAGTTTGGGACGCAAATAGGTTTAATTGAATATTTGAATCATCTTGATTATTCAAGATTTGAAATACAATTTCCCATGCAGCTTGTGATTTTTGAAACTCTTCCAAAAAATGAGTTGCCTTCATCTTTTCATCTTGGGATACATTGCTGTACATTGTTACCAATGCAGAATTGATCTGCCCTATGATTTCTGTCATGATCAGTGTAAATGCTAAATACTTGAAATGTAGTTGAATTTGAAAGTTTTTTTCCACCAATCTCGTTTTGATTGTACACGACCTTGATGCTACCAGTTAAATATTGAATAAACAGTTTAATTTATAAATTCATCAATGACCAATTGGTGTTTATGATATCAAATAAGAAAATACATTCAAGCGTATAAATTTGGTATCACAGGATGTTTTAAAAATTTTTTTTTTTCAACTTTTGGCTAAATTCTTGCAAAAATTTGTTCATCAAAATGAGAGTAATTTTTTAACAATTGATCTTCTAATGACAGGAATTTCTTTTATTTATCAATCTCTATATTCATTATGATATCATCAGACGTATCAATTATGACTCCTTGCTCACCACTTATTCTGTTGGAACTACTAACTTGGCCCGCCATTTTAGTCACCCAGTTTCTTACATCCCATTTCAAGCCCCACGTATTCAAAGTAATGGGCCTATCACTTAACGGCAACAAACCACACGTTGGTTGTATACTTTTATTAAACACCAGCTTCGACTCATAGTTTATATAATTCTTCCCTTTAGACAAAAGAAATATTATGTCACTACTTGTAATGAAAAATATATCTAAATTTGAATCGGTTTGATTCAACACATACAATTGATTGACAGCCTGTATTGTTTGATCAAATCTACCACCAACTGCGTTTAGAATATGCAATTTTATCTTTTTTCCATGTCGATTTGATATTGATTTCCAAAGAGTTTCTAAACCTTTTTCTTCTCCAAACTGTGGCCATTTTTGATCTTTGAATTGATAATGTAATTGTATTGCAAATAAACACTTTGAAAAATCATTGGCATACAGACCAGATTGAAGGATAGTTTTGGATCCTTTTTCTTGATAATATTGTTTTACATTTGGGTGTATTGAGTCGAAATCCCCAACTATATAACTAGGTATATATTTACATCTCTCTGGTTCAGTGGTGAAATAATTGTAAAGTTGATTTGCTCCGCCATCAGCACATATCCAAAGTTGACAGTGATTCCAAATAGAGATCAAATCTACATCAATAACCTGATTTAATATTAATAGAGCTTGATGTTGGTGAATGGAATTGTTGTTTGTTAGAAATGAGAATGGTGTGATTAGTTTGTGAGCTTCTTTAGGAGCTTCTATGTTCAATGAGTCTGGTTGCTCAACAATTTGTTCTTGCTTTTGTAATGGCATGTTGGTTATCTGGGAATTAATTTTTCCACTGTAGAATTCGTAAATATAGAAGTAGTCAATTGTAATCCACAGGTTTCAAGGCATAAATAGACAATGCAGTTGATGAAACAGTAACTCAGCACATTCAAGCCAATTGACACCTTAACAAACAACAATCTTCCCTAGACTAGGATTATTTTGACAATACAGTCATCCGGTTCAATTTCAAACTCTTTAAATTTCAACAGAAAAAAAAAAACAAACATACTTTAATATGACATCTGAAGAACATGAGATTGTAGCTCTAAATGGCTCGACTAATCAATCGGATACATCTAAAGCTAATGGTTCGGCACCAAACAATACCAATAACACTACTAATTACAACCAACAACCCATAATAGAAAAGAAACAAAACATAATACCGAGAGATGTTCGTTTATTACATTTGATATTTGCAACTCAAGGTATTCAAAGTTACCAAGATCATGTGCCATTGCAATTGATGGATTTTGCTCATAGATACACTAAATCAATATTGAAAGATGCTTTGGTTTATAATGACCACACTAGACCAATAAACACAAACACAAATTTAAATTCCAATACCAATACCAACATAAACACTGATGACATCAGATTGGCCATAGCAGCTAGAAGTAACTATCAATTTAAGCCAGTTCCACCAAAAGAATTAATGTTGGAATTGGCTCAAGAAAGAAATTCCAAGCCTTTACCTTCCATTATACCAAAATGGGGTTTAAATCTACCACCAGAAAAATACTGTTTAACGGCAAGAGATTGGGACGATATTTATGACGAACCTGAAGAAGAGGAATTTGACCAACAGCAACAGAAAGAACAACAGCAACAACAACAGCAGCAGCAACAACAACAACAGAAGAAGAGGTTGAAGAAGTAGTAGAAATTTCTTGTGTATTGTAAATTTACAAATATTGTGTTGATTCTCTTGATCTTTTCTCAATCAGAGGAAAAAAAAAATAAAAACTGAACACGATTCATTCATTATAGATTCCCCATTTATACACCATTCATGCTACCTCCCTCATTGGCATCCATTCCTGAAGTTAAAGAGGAATACACCGGACAGTGTTTGATAGAACGAACTGCTAGGTTGCTACAATTTGTTGATTTGGGTCCTCCAGATTTATGCAACATTTTGAAAATTTCAATAAATTCCAAGAATGAAATTGGAACGTTTTTATATTTCACCGGTGTTGATACTTCAAACACTGCATCAATTGCTGCTCATTTACAGAGTTTGGCTACTTTGATGACTTCAAAATCTCAATACTGGTTTGGCGAGAAGAAACACTGGAAAGTCCCACAATTAACGTATTGTTCCTTCAATGCGTTTTCAAAAGTCGACATGAGGGTCACTGTACATATACCTGGTAAATTTGAAATTCAAATTGTCAATCAAGATGGGAAATTATTACAATTGGATAAATTATCTCCCAACGATTTAGATAAATTATGGCAAGAAACGTTTATAACATCAATTATACGAGCTGTGTTGGAGAACGATGAAGGTTTTGATGAAAATTTCAATAAAATTGGTGGATTGGTCGAAGTTCGAAAAATCAATCCTTTCAACAATGGAATCACTTCAAAAGAATTGTTGAATAATTTTTTAATTGGGTTTGAAACTATTTTCTTTCAAGGTCCTAAATTAGGATGTGGTATTGAATATCCTCAATCAACTTTAGTCAACAATTATTTGGTCGATGGGTTTATAAAAGTTATTCAATTGACTCAAAGTTACGATCGTGGCTTAGAGATTTTAAATCGTTTGGTTAAAACTGAACCATCAATAATATCATTGATTGCTAGATTACAATTATTGAAGCAAGATGAAATTGAAGCAGTCAAGACTATGAATTCAGGTATCAAGCAAAACAAAAGAGATTCAAATTTATTAATTTTACAAGCGGAATTTTGTTTGGATAAGAAGAAGCCAGAGTTGGCATTAGAATTGGCAAAACAGGCAGTTAAATCTTCACCATCCGATTTCAAGTCTTGGTCTATATTAGTTAAAATTTATACAAAATTGGGAGATTTTGAAAATGCATTGTTGACATTAAACTCATGTCCTATGAATAGTCATAAAGAAAAATATCAATTGAAAAGAGTGGTGCCAATTAAATCAAACGAAGATTTACATTTACCATCACCAATGGATGTTACATTAGATGAAGTATCAAATTTACAAAGTACTGAAATAAGTTTTGAACAAAAGAACTTGGACCCTCAATTGTTGAATTTGCCAGCGACAAATTTGAAGTCAACGTTTTTAAAAGCTTATGATTTACTAACTGATATTGTTATTAAAACAGGTTGGGAATCATTATTAAAATATCGTGCAAAAGTGTTTGTTATGGAAGAAGAGTATAGAAAAGATAAGCATACAAATAATGGGCATTTGAGGAAAACTTCAACTACATCAACTTTGAATGTGAATGATGACAACTCATCAACCATTGGTTTGAAATCTCCAAATACTAACAACAATAATGATAACAATAACGAGGAAACCAATCGTGAAGATGATTTTAAAAAGAAAAGATTGTGTGAAAGGTGGTTGGATAATTTGTTTATGTTGTTGTATGAAGATTTGAGAGCCTACACCATGTGGCAAGCTGAGTCATTGCACTTTCAAGCCCAACAAATGGAGTATAAAAAGTCCACGTTAGAATGGGAGATTCTAGGATCAATAGCATACAGATTGAAACATTTCAAAGAAGGGTCGATTGCTTTTGCAAATGCCTTGAGTGGTAGGTTTTCAGCAAAGTCTCAAAGAGAAATGTTGAAATATTACCTAATGGAAAAGACGAAATTGTTGAATAAAAACACCATAAATTCAACCACAAATTTGTCAACATCTAATTTCATGCAAAACTATTCGAAATTAATGAATCAATTGAATGAGAAAATCTTGGAAAGTATAATTAAATTACTAGTCTGGAACCATAGGTGGTATTCTGATTTCAGTCCGTATTTATTATTGAATTATAGTGATTTGGTAGCATGGGAAGGATCAGTTAAAATTGAAAGTTCAATCAAGGCGTTGTACAGTGAGATACCAAATAAGTTGAATAGCCAAAAAGAGAACAAAGATAAGGATTCCGAACACGTAGGTAATCATGGTATAATTGAAATGATGCAAGATTTAGATATTGATTATATAAAATTGTATAAATTGAACAATGCTGATGATTGAATATAAGATATCTATGAAGCTCGAGATCACGTTACTTGGAACAATTTTAACTGCAAAAAGAAAAAAAAAAAAATAAAAAGAATAAAAATTAAGATAGCAGATTTCTCTGTATGCATCACTTTACCATGTCTGCTAATGAAAGGTTGTCCATGATCAACCAGCATTTACAAAGAAACCAGACGGTGATACCGACGTTTCCAATGATGCCAAGACAAGAAAGAGAGAAATATAATGGGAAATTATACTATCCAAATACATTTAGACATAGAAAATAGAAACATGAAATTCATTAGATATAACTATATACAACTGGGAATTCTACACCTGTCCTGTTTAATTGTCATTGGATTCTTCTTCCTTCTCCTCTTGTTTTTCAGTAAAACCTTGTTTTGCTAGTTCTCTCAACTCAATTTGACTCTGGTGCAATCTCTTTTTACGCTCTTGGATTAAAGCATCCCGTCTTTCCAATTCTTCGATCCATAACTTCTCTCTCTGTTTGGCCTTTTCTCTTAAAACGTCCTCCTTCGACTTTTTATACTCTTCATTGGTCTCTCTACCGAAATATAATCCACCTCCAACTAAAGCAACCAAGGTCAAACCTTGAAAGATGATTCTGTAGCGGAAATATTTCTGAGTTTTCAACTTCTCACCTCGTTTCATTGACTTTGCAGCCAAGAAGACGGCACCGGCAGTGGCCAACGAGCCTAGGGGGACCAAAGGTTGTTCTTTTGACTTTTCCCATAACTTTTGCATGAGCTGGGGTTCACTAGATAACCGTTAGTACTTTTCAAACCCCGATACAAGATGGAAATTTTTTTTGAAAATACACACTCTTCGCCAAAACTGACTGATGATGGGAGTCCTGACATGATGGTATGTAATAGTTGTGTGGTTTATCGAGAGGTGGCGTGGAAGTGGTTTGTGGGTGTGTGCACACTAAATATTTATATTTATTGTTCGAGTATAAATTTTTTGAATTCGGTGTACGCTTTATCCAAATCGTCATTAACAATAATCTTGTCATGTGACCCAGGCAATCTGGAATACTCCATTTCTGCACTGGCAGCATTGATTCTCTTTTGCAAGCTCTCATCAGTCTCTGTGCCTCTGTTTGTTAATCTTAGTCTCAATTCTTCAATTGAAGGTGGACTTATAAACAAGTATCTTGCGTTCAAGTCTGTTTTCTTCACCGACTTCACTCCTTGCATATCAATGTCCAACAAACAGATCAAACCCAGATCAGCCACGTCCTTGACTGCTTTTACAGTCGTACCATAATAGTTACCTGAGAATTGAGCCCATTCAATGAACTTCTCATCTTCAATTAGTTGCTTAAACTCATCAACAGTGGTGAAGTTGTAATCCTTACCATGTATTTCCCCGTCTCGAGGTTTTCTAGTGGTGTTTGAGACGGAGAAGCCAAACTTACCAGGATACTCAGCAAATAATTTCTTCAACAATGTGGATTTCCCAGTTCCCGAAGGACCAGAAATAACTATGGGTCTAGTTGTTGATGACGACATGGTTCGAACTAAATTTATGGGTTTGGCGCGTAGAAACAGATTTACCATACACCGATGAGGGTTGTTTTTGTTTATAAATTGGAAATCTAAAATTTTTATTTTTCATCTTATGTAATCGAGAGAAAAACCACCACCACCACACTTTGCACTTTATATACATTTCTATGCTTTTTGTTTGATCCCGTACATCATTTCCTCCTTGTTGATCAAGTGTCCAATTGAGTCGACTTCTTCCAACAATTTATCAATGTCAAAACACCAATCGTTGAGTAAACTGTTTATGTGACTGTCACTGGTTCTTGGATCACTCCCTTCAACGTTTCTTATTTTATCAAACTTGACTATACCTTGGGGTCTGTTTATCTTGGCTACAATCATGCCCTTATTGACTAGCTCACTTACATATTGTTCCAGCTCTTGCACTGATAATTGTAGCAAATAACTCAAACGGTCCAATTTTATGACCTGATAAAATTTGTTGATGACTCGGAGATTATGTTCAATGATTCTCTTTTGTAAGTTTTTATAATTTGTTTCATCTTGGAAAACTTTTGTATTTGAAAAATGATCTTTATAAATGGATTCAATGTTTGACCAATGGATCAATTCATCTGTAGTGAAAATTTCTAATAAATTGAATATTTTTGAGTCCACTTTTTTAAATTGTGGGTTCAATTTTATCTTTGAAATTAAATCATTCTGATGAGGATCATGTGGGGTCAAAATGATGTAATATATAATCAGTAGTAAATAATTTTCATACTCTTTTGATTCTTCAATGGATGGGATCTCAATCAACAACAAATAATTCTTGACAGTTTCAATGTAATCATAATTAAATGTGTTTATGTCAATTAAATAGTTAAGATATATTGATTTGTATTCGTTAGCTTTGTCGAATCCTTTTAAACTTTTTAATAAAATCTTTCTACTTAATATCTTTGCTTGATTGTAATCACCTTTCTTTAATGTTAACTTTATTTGATCTAATATGTATTCGATTTTCTCTTGAAATGGCATTAAGGAATAGGTTTCAACTTGTAAATCACACAATATCTCAACTGCTTTGTCTAAATCATTGTATTTGTTTAAATAGATTTCCGCCAATTCTTTCGACACGTGAGCCCTTTCAACTTCAACAAAAATTTTCTTATCTGTGATTGTTCTGATAGTTTCAATCAATTTGATTTTTAATTCAAGATTTTTAATTTTAGGTAAATTATCAATAACTTGTTGTATTACAAACTGAATCGATGATTTCAATTGCCCGTGTTTTTTAGATAAGATAGTAATGAGATCATTTAATTGATCCCAGTCATCATTGTTAACCAATGTGATCACTATTTCTTTCAATACTCTTTTGGAAGATGCTAAATCTGATGATTGTCTAGTTTGCTTTTCCAATACTAAATACTTATCAATTTTCTGTTTGTAATCAGGGAGTTTCTCAATCAATGGAAATTGTTCATCTAAGGTAGCTGAGAAGTCTTTCTCAGCTTTAATTGGATCTTCTCTAGACATGTTTAATGGTGGCAATTGTTGAGGGAAAAAAAAAATGTATGTAGCTTTAGTACTATCAAAAGTTTCGTGCAAAATCTACCAAACATCTGATTGATGGATCAAATTGTAAAATTACATTTACAAGTATCAGATGAAGAGGTAAAATTGATTGTTGATTTTATAACCGAATTGTATAAAGATAACAAAAGCTATCATGGGTTCAAACAGGCGGTACAAGAAAATGGGGAGTTTTCTAAACAATTTATAGATGATATTTATAAATTATTGCAAAGTGGTGACAAACTAGAAATTGGTCAAATTGTACATGGGAAAGTAATAGAACTAACTAATTACGGTGCTTTTATACAATTCAATAAACATACAGGCTTATGCCATATATCACAAATTTCAAGAAATGGTTTACGAATAAAACTACCCAGTGACATCTTACACAAAAATCAACTAGTTTATTGCAAAATTGTAAACATCATAGATAGACCAAAACTTAAGATATCTTTATCAATGAGAAATATAGATCAAAAATCAGGTAAAGAAGAAATAGACAGGGGAAGGAGTTTTGAAAGAGTGATAAAAAAGAGAAAGTTGACGTCACCAGAAAGGTGGGAGTTACGACAGTTGAAAGCAGCCGGTGCATCAGTCGGAGACATATCACTGGATGAAGAGGAGCCGGTAGAACAAGAGGAGGAAATTGAAAGTACGGAGATTGAACAAAGCACAATCAAACCGTCATTTTTAAAAGGTGTCGATATCAAATCGGAACCTCACAAAGTTGAACATCAAGCAGCAGAAGATCCATTATCTTTAAATAATTTAGCATCAACAGGTTCAAAACTCGCAAAGGAATATAAAGAAACCAAGAATGGCAACACAACTTTAAATAATCAATTGAAAAAAGCAGTATCTTTTGGTAAAAAAACTGCATTACCTATATCAGAACAAAGGAGGTCTCTTCCTGTGTACTCAATGAGGTCAGAGTTGATCCAAATTGTCAAGGATAATCAATTTGTCGTCATTGTGGGTGAAACTGGTTCCGGTAAAACAACACAAATTGTTCAATACTTGTATGAAGAAAACATAAACAACGGCAAGATAATAGGATGTACACAACCTAGAAGAGTTGCAGCCACCTCTGTGGCAAAGAGAGTTTCTGAAGAAGTCGGATGTCAAGTTGGATCATTAGTAGGGTATAATGTCAGATTTGACGATAATACATCATCTCAAACTAAAATTAAATATCTTACCGATGGTATGTTGGAGAGAGAAGCACTTAATGATCCAGAAATGAGCAAATATTCAATAATAATGTTGGACGAAGCACATGAAAGAACAATAGCTACAGATGTATTATTTGCATTACTAAAAAAAGCAACATTGAAAAATCCAAATCTAAAAGTGATTGTAACTTCTGCAACTTTGGATTCTGATAAGTTTTCTAAATATTTCAACAATTGTCCAATTATGAAAATACCAGGTAGGACGTATCCTGTTGAAGTTTTATACACAAAACAACCAGAAATGGACTATTTGGCAGCTGCGTTAGATTCAGTTTTTCAAATTCATCTATCAGAGCCTGAAGGTGACATATTAGTGTTCCTAACAGGTCAAGAAGAAATTGATTTCAGTTGTAATGTTTTGGCTGAAAGAATGGAACTTCTCAAAGATTCAGCCAGTGAACTAATAATCTTACCTGTTTATTCAGCGTTACCCCCTGAAATGCAAAGTCGGATATTTGAACCAACACCACAAGGGTCTAGAAAATGTATTTTGGCCACAAATATAGCTGAAACGTCAATTACAATTGATGGTATTTATTATGTCATTGATCCGGGATACGTCAAATTGAACGCCTACGATGCAAAATTGGGGATGGACACTTTAAAAATCAGTCCCATCAGTCAAGCTCAAGCAAATCAACGTAGTGGTAGAGCAGGTAGAACCGGCCCAGGAAAATGTTATCGATTGTACACTGAAAAGGCGTTCAATACTCAGATGCTACCAAATACGGTACCAGAGATACAGCGACAGAATCTATCGCACACAATTTTAATGTTGAAAGCCATGGGGATCAACGACGTTATGAATTTTGAATTCATGGACCCTCCTTCTTCAAATACTTTACGAAATGCATTGCAAGACTTGTACATACTAGATGCACTAGACGATGATGGAAATTTGACAAAGTTGGGTAAGCAGATGTCGAATTTCCCCATGGAGCCAGCGTTGGCTAAGACATTGATTAAATCGGCCGAATACGGCTGTTCGGATGAGATATTGAGCATTGTGTCGATGTTGTCGGTGCAAACAATCTTCTACAGACCAAAGGATAAACAACAATTGGCGGATCAACTGAAGGCCAAATTCCATAGTTCATACGGCGATCACATAACTTTTTTAAATGTGTATCAGAAATGGATGAACCATCAAACAGATTCTCGATGGTGCAATGATAATTTCATACAAGAAAGAAGCATGCGAAAGGCCATGGATGTTAGGAAACAATTGAAATTAATAATGAACAAGTACAATTACCCAATTGAATCATGTGGAACTAATATAAATTCAATTAGGAAAACGTTGTGTTGCGGATACTTTAAAAACTCATCGAAAAGAAATAATCAAGGTGATAATTATAAAACCATAAATTCAGAACAAACGTCGGTGTATTTGCACCCATCGTCTAGCTTATTTGGGAAAAGCCCCGAATACGTGATCTACCACACGTTGTTGTTGACCACCAAAGAATACATGCATTGTTGTACCATTGTAGAGTCTAAATGGTTGTACGAGGTAGCGCCGAAATATTTTAAGTTGAGTGACAAAAGTCACCAGAAGATTGAACCATTGTTTGATCGGAAAGTGAACCAAAGTGAGGGTTGGAGATTGAGTACAAAGCGTAATTTATAGAATAAATGTATATGGTCTCGGTTCTATTCTCGGTATGTGCCGGCACCTCGCATCGAGGGAAGCGAAGCCAATTGTGTGCCTGTAAAAAGTCATGCGGGGTTCTATGCAGGGTAAACGGATGACCACAAAAATGGTGCTGTGAAAATTGGCAATTGCACCAGCACAAAATACAAAACTTTACCTGTCACCAATTAGGACTAACTTTTTGTATTATCAAACCTACCTTCATTCAAACACGCAGATTGGAACATCTTTACATTCATTAACAACTTTCGTATCTTATTTTATTGCTTTTTTTCGTATTTGAAAATTTTAAATTGGGCTTGGCTACATTTCAAACGTTTACAAAAACTGATCTGATTTAAATTCTATATTGATTTCAAAATGTACAGCATTCACAACACTATGAAGTCGGCAAGGTATGCTAGAGAGGCTATTCACGATAGGTTGAACTTGTACCTGGCAACATCATTGATTTCAACAAACGGTGTCAAGCCTTTGAAAAGAAGACAATCAGCTACTGATTCCATACCTCCAGCTATTAATGAAACTCAGGCTATTATAGAGTGTGTTCCTTTAGAAACCAGTGGTGGAGATTTCATAGACTCGAAAACTAAACAGAAAGTTGTTTTGAAAGGGATTAATGTTGATTCTCAGACTAAACTACCGACTATACCGTATATGCCTTCATACGAAGGTGACTCAACAGATCCCAACAACATATTTTTTGACGGTGACAATGTTTCATTTGTCGGACGTCCGTTTCCATTAGAAGAAGCTAGGTTTCATTTGAATAGAATCAAAGGATGGGGGTATAACGTGATAAGGTATTTGGTCACTTGGGAGGCTATCGAACACAAAGGACCCGGCATTTATGACAATGAGTTTATCAACTATACAATTGAAATGTTGAAGATAATAGGCGAGGTTAAAGGATTGTATGTGTTTTTGGAATTCCATCAGGATGTATGGTCAAGGTTCAGTGGTGGCAGCGGTGCGCCAATGTGGACTTTATATGCAGCAGGGTTGGAGCCTAAAAATTTCGCCAAAACTGAAGCTGCCATCTTACACAACGATCCACGATTCCACGATTCCACAGATACATATCACAAGATGCTTTGGCCATCGAATTACAAGAGATTAGCTGCGTTGGTGATGTTTACGTTGTTTTACGCCGGTAAAAATTATTTCCCCAACTTGATGATCAATGATGAAAATATCCAGGATTACTTACAGAATAAATATTTTGGTTGTGTTGAGATCTTGTGGAAAACAGTTAACGAAAAAGTACCAGAATTGATCAGTAATGGGACCATATTAGGTTTTGAATCCATGAATGAACCAAATTGTGGATTAATTGGTCATCCCAATTTGAATGAATTACCAGATTACCAGCAGTTACGAGTCGGTACTACACCAACTGCATTTGAGACTATAAGGTTGGGTATGGGATTCACTGTTGAAGTTGACGAATATAGAATTTCTGTCACTGGGCCAAGAAAATACGGTACGAAGATAGTAGATCCTAAAGGTGTCAAGGCGTGGTTAACTCCAGCAGAAGCAAAGAAAGTCGATTTAAGATATGGATTTCATAGAAGTGGCGATTGGAATTTGGGTAATTGTATCTTTGCTAATGAAGGGATTTGGAAATGGAATGAAAAATTGAATTTGAACAATATGCCCAATTTGACACAAGAGCAAAGATTGGAAGTATCGGCGAAATGTGAATTAGTCGAGCCCAACTTTTTCAGTGATTCCAAGTTTTATAAAAACTTTGTTGGCCCCGTGCCAAAGAAAATCGACACTGAATATTTCATCAACAGTAACTTTGTTGAGCATTACACAAAGTTCAAAAGTGTGATTCGAAACATCAATCCAGACACATTTGTTTTCTTGTCGACGCCGGTGTTGGAGATCCCGCCTAATATTAGAAGAGATTCGAGAAAAATCATTGACTCGAAAACAGTCTTTTGTCCGCATTATTACGATGGGTTATCATTGATGTTTAAGAGTTGGAACTCAAAATACAACGTAGACACATTGGGGATCATGAGATGCAAGTACTTGAACCCTGTGTTGGGAATTGTGTTTGGTGAACGAGCAATACGTAATTGTATTAAGAATCAATTCATCGAAATGAGAAAAGAGTGCAATGACAATTTAGGTGAGATTCCAATCTTGATGTCTGAAACAGGTATGCCATTTGACATGGATGACAAGAAGGCATATAGAGATGGGAGATATATTTCACAAACGTCAGCTCTAGATGCGTTGATCAATGCTTTAGAAGGTGCAAACATGTCGCATACGTTCTGGTGTTACAACTCTTCAAACTGCCACAAGTGGGGGGATAATTGGAACAATGAGGATTTCTCATTCTGGTCGCCCGAGGATCGAAACTTAAGCCTTAGCGAAGACATGTCTCGGTCTTCAAGCTTAATCAAACGTGCAGCCACCAAGATGGGACAAACGAGTTCAACAAATTCAAAAACCAGTTTCAAATCTACCGACAGTACTGAGGACGGTTATGAATCCGATTGTTCTACCATCATATCATCAACGAGTTCAAATGTGCATTTCAGACAATACAAAAAGTGTTACCCGTCGCCGGACGGCGTGCGTGCCGTCAGCGCCGTGGTGCGCCCGTACCTCATATCGACCCACGGGAAGATTGTCGCACAAGAATTTGACATCAAAGCAGTCAAGTATTCTTTACAGTTGAGCATCGACACCTGTGCGACCCCGAGTGTGATATTCATGCCCAAGTGGCATTTCCCCTTTTTAGACTATGGCGATATCTTTTTGTCGTCAGGGACCATCAAATATAACGAACGGTTGCAGTATATTGAATGGCACCACGATGAGGAGGACGGCGATGTGGCGACATTGATAATCAAAAATAACAGTGGGTCATTGGAAGAAGCAAAATTGGAGGGCAGGAACATTGAGTGTCCCATCACATAGATTAAGTAATATATTTATTAAATACATTAGATTTACGATTAGAATATAAATGTCATGATTAACATTACTAGATTGTATGTTTATAAACACTCTTTTCAATTAATTCACTTTGAATAACACTCTTGAGAAACAAATCACTTTTGTACTCTGATGTCAAAGCCAGACTCTTGTTTTTTTCAGATTCTATGAATGTCTGGATCCATTCGAAATACATGATGATTAATTCTATTGCTTTTAAAATGTTAGGTCTGTGTCATTTCTTGGTCGTTTTTTCAATTCTTCAGCAATCAATTCATTCACAAACTGGCCAAAGTATTCAACGTACGGCTTCAAACTAGTCTTTTCCCAATCGTGGACTTCATTACTCTCCTGTTTCGTGTCATATATCTCAAGCTCATTCTGGAGGGTGCGTAAATTTGGCGAATTGAGCGGATTGAACCCATACTGGTCGTCTTGCTTGTTGCCACTAATGTTTTTCTGAGGGTCGAACGGCACACAAACGTTCCCAGTTCCCGGATGGATACAGAACGGCGACTTCAACAAATGAATGATTTGTCTTGAAACCTCGATATCCAATCTTGGATACATAAAGTGGATGATTATGTCCTTTTTCGCATCGTTTAAATATGCAACTTCTTGCTTTGAGGTCAATACGGTCGATGCTAAGATATTGATGTCTTCCCATTTGTCCTTAGACGTGGAGCTTAGATCCTTTTGCCATTTCTTGTAAAGCTCCTGCAGCAATTGTTTATTTGATATCAATGAAAGTAAATCCTGTACGCATTTCCAATTTTTTGAATCGGATGCCATTCCTGATTCCGTGAACCAAGGATCTTGATCTTGTAGTATTATATCTGTGAATTCATGTTTTAAAATTTCAAACGACCTTTCAATATGAGGATGGAATGGCTTTTTAATTGTCTTTTTTGAGCTTTTGCCTAGTACGTCTAGATATTCAACTATACTTCTTCTACTAGTTTCATCTAGATTCCTCGCCCTTTCGTCACTTATCCAACAATGCGCTCCTCTTCTACCTGAAAAGACCCAGATCAAGTGTTTAAACCCAAAGTCTTGCTTCAAGGCAGCTTCAATGATTTTTGAACCTACCTGAATGAATTTCCAACATTTACAACATATATCAGTGCCTTGGCAACACGTTCTGATATCATCGTAATCGGTCAAATCGATATCAAATACTAGCTCTTTACTCACTGGTTTCATGGCTTGTTTAGGTAGATTCTTACGTTCTTTGGGGTTGATTTTGTATACAGCTCCAATTTCAAATCTGGTTGGGTTAGCCGATATCACAGACTTTTTGAATTCGTCTAAAGTTGAGTATGAATTGTATCTTTGATAAGCTCCTGATCTATATTCATAAGCGAATTCTCTCATGGTAAAGTCTTTTGTTGGTTTGGGAGAATGCGATAACCATTGGAAAATGTATCTGAATGGCAACAACCGTTGATAATAGTAAATCATATCTGATTCAGAAGGTTTCTTGGAGTTTTTGTTGACTGAATCATCATCATTGTATGAATCCATGATTGATGCAAAAAGAACACAGAACAAGAAAAAAAAAATAAATAAATAGAGACGTGTTTGGATTTGGTAGCTCTAAGCATCATCTACAAATACTAACGAAACACCTTCGTCACCAGCAGTCACCAATTTCTTTCCATTGTCTAATATTGCAAAGTCCAAAACACCCATGTTGTGTCCGACTCCAACAAACAATTCGTCTCCGGTTCTTGAGTCCCATTTGTATATTTTGCCGTTCATGCTGGACCCAACCAACACTGGCGTGTCGTTTATAAATTGTAATTTTGTTATGGCGTCATCGACTTTTAGGTTCTTTCTCACTCTCCATTGTAAAGTGTCAAACAACAAGATATCCCCACTGACTAAACCGACAGCTAATAAGTTTATATTTTTATTCTTACACCAACTCAATGCTTCGATTGACAATTCAGCCAAATCGTCGACATTCTCCAACGCCTTGATGGAAACTACAATCTTACCACTATCGTTGTTGATAATTGATAATTGACCATCTCTACCACCAATAGCTATCAAGTTGTCGTGTTGTTTGATTGTGACCCATGGAGTCTCTATACCTTTGAAATCATCATGAGGCAGTAATTTGTAATTTGGTTGTCCGGTGAAACAGTTCCAATTTATCACAGTTCCATCTTCTGATATTGTGACTAGAGATAAATCGTTTTCATTCTCTGTGATGACAAATTCTCCACCGTTACATTCCAAAGTATGGGAGAACCCAGACATGATCTGCACCAACAGCTTGGAAGTCTCGTCGATTTGATACACCCATATAGAACCATCAGTAGAACCGAATGCAAAGTACGGCTGGGTGGGGTGGACGGTGACAAATGTGATTTCCTCCACTTCATCCAATTCACCAAACTTGACCCATTTTTCACCGCCCTTTTGGGACTTGAACACTTGTAGAAACCCATTCATATCAGCAGTAATTAGATACTTCCCATCGTTGGTGAATCCACCGGAAATCAAAGACTCTTTATGATTTTCAATCTCACATACAAATTTAGGTGGTTGGGTGTGGGTTGTCCATAAATAACCTACGTTATCTCCGCCCCCGGTCAAAACCATCGGCAATTTAGGATGCTTAAATATCGTGAATATCGAATCCTTGTGTTGGTCAAAATAGGTCCAAGAATTATTTGACATGTCTATTTCCAAAGTTTCATGATCTTGATCCATATCTATATCTTCCTCACCTTCGTCATCTTCAGGTGGTTGTTGACCTTCATCATCTACAATTTCTTCTTGAACTTCGTCAAAGTTTATGTACTCCTCTTGCTCTTGTTCGTGGTCAATGTTCTCTTGTGACATGGTGTAAGTAACAATTATTAGTAATTCTGATGAGATGAGATTATAAATTTAGTATACAGGAAAATCACCACACACATATACAACTCACACCCATTGCCACCATACAATCACCCTACAACCAAAGGACAAGACTTACTTAAATACAACTGGATTCACCCACTCACAATTGCCCAACAGACTTTGGCCAACTGTTTCGATCATTAAATTGTCACGTGTTTCTTCACGTGATTGAGCCGAAAAGATATTTTTAACAAGTATCAACTCACATTGTAGAAAGTCACCACTTAAGCCAAAAGTGATAATTTAGACTAGCTTTTTCCACGCATACATTTTGCATTTTAGCATGTCAGATTGGGTGTCTACGTTTCCCGGATACAAACAACTATTGACGGCGGGCAAGAAGATGTTTGGCAAGATAATACTGACGGGCTCGGTGCCCAAGCATGTGGGTATAATCATGGACGGTAACAGGAGGTATGCCAAGACCCGCAAGATAGAAATCAAAGAAGGGCATAGTTTGGGGTTTGACACCATGGCCAACATTCTCGAGTTATTGTATGAGTCGGGCGTCGAGTGTGCCACGGTGTATGCGTTCCTGATTGAGAACTTTAGCCGATCGTCATTTGAAGTCAAGTGGCTTATGGACCTAGCCAAGTCGAAGTTCAACCAGATCAACCAACATGGTTTTTTATGTGAAGAGTACGGAGTGAGAATAAAAATTTTAGGCAATATAAGCATGTTGCCCCAGGATGTATTGGACGTTTTGAAAGAGACTGAAGAAATTACCAAAAATAACACCAGGGCCATATTGAATGTATGTTTCCCATACACGTCAAGAGACGAAATGACCACTGCGATAAAAACAGTCGTGGAGAAATCCATCAAGGACCCCACACAAAGCATAAACGAGTCAGCAATAGACGAAAACTTGTACACAAAGAATAGTCCTCCGTTGGATTTGCTAATTCGAACATCGGGGACTTATCGATTGTCGGATTTTTTGTTGTGGCAGACGGTCTCACCAAATTGTTCGATTGTCTTTATCAATGAGTTGTGGCCCAATTTCAAACCATGGCATATGATTAAAATATTGATCAATTTTGCATTTGAAAAATATTGGTATCCAAGGGAAAAGTCAAGAGTTGTGAATCAGGATTACGAATTTTTGTCCGAAGAGGAAACAATAACGTCTGAAGGGGATTATATAGATGGTAAATAAGCTAATAAAAGAAACAATTAATATTTTAAGCCCCGATAGATAATTAGAATTTTTACACAAGCCCACCACCAATTCTGCCATATCTCAATGTTATACCAAATAATATTGTTTTATGTAAATACATAATGGGTTAGTACCAGAATATAATACACACTTGCTGTATAAAGTTATTCGCCTTCACTATTGAAGACAAAAAGTAGTTAAAATGCGGTGACGCTAATACTAGTAACAATTTCAAACATTACGTTAAATTTGGTAGCGTTTGGTGCAGAATGAAAAATATCTCGTTTATTAATTAAAACCATAGTAAATTGCCTATGAAAATTAGAATGAAAAATATTTACTATCTAGTGAAATGCTCCGTTGGAGGTGATCAAAATTGTATGATCATAATATTTAGTTCAAATTTCGTATCTTCACTGAACACCAATTTTGACTAAGCGCCACCGGTGATAATTTCACCACAAGATTATTGTTATAGCGTAGTGATAACTGAATATGGCTACCTTTTTGTGTGATGATGTGTAATTAGGAATTAGTCATGTAATTTCGTATGTGTTGATGAGGTTATTGAATCGGGCCACCGAAATTCTACACTGACTATTAATAGAGACACTACTTATTTTGAATGGATATTGGACGCACTCACCACAAAAGTGATGGTACAATAATCCCAATGTTTAGGCCCACCAATAAGCAGAGTTGCTTGATTTTGTGTCATGCTACTACAACGAGATTAGCGGGTTTTAATTAAACTAAATTACTCGCTTAGACACCACTTATTCATTACATTCTCTTTGTGGTGGTCACAACACTGTTTGGATTCGAGCAGATTCATCTCGATTGTCTCAACAATAGAGACTGTGATATATGAGTTATAATTACACTTCCTAATATAATAAATTCGTAATTGACATTATGCACAATCACACCACCACCACTGTTATAATATTGGTAGCCACGTTGAAAAGACAGTGTGGCTAGACCTCTAGACAAATCTGACACGAGGTCAGAGTCCGTGGGTACTTGAAACCATAGAAAAATTTAGTCAGGTACAAACGAAATCGAAATGAAATTTTTTTTTTTCTCTTCTTTGTGTCTGCTCCTAACACCGGACAGATATAATTTCACCTTATCTTAGTGGTTTACAAAGAGACTTCTATTGTCGGTAGTTTAGAATTTTTAGGTTTCAGTTTAAACAATCCCAGGCACGCGTTTGTAAGGTTAATTTGTAGAGCTATAGAACGGTTCTAATTCATTTGAATCTGTCATTCAACAGCAATTTTTTGGATGAAAAAACGTCAATTCAATTTAGCTCCATCATCTTGATTTTTCTTGGGAATGTGTCACAGAGTTGATTGGCATAGATAACAGAAATGAGTAGTGACACAAAATCTAACAACTTTAGGATGCACTTTGGATTAAATTAAACGATTAACAGTTAAACTGATTTTTGCCATTTTAGTCAGTAATTGGAATCTGTGCTAAATCGGCATTTCGATAACTAACAATTTCCACTGCTTTTTAGTATTTTGTTTCTTTTTTTTTCGCAACCGATGTGGTTTAGTAAAGATTTGCGGTTGATTTATGCATGCATTCAATTTAAACTTTCAGGTACACACTTCAACACAAGGCCAACGACTGATTGGTATTTCCTTGTCTCGCTTTGTGTGGTTTACTCCTATCCACTTTTTGAAATCGAAATTTCATTCCAGTGTGTGGAATTATCATTGGCTGATTACAATAAAATCACAATGCGTTAATTAAACTAACAATACAGTTTATTGTCACATTTTTTTACAAAAAGAAATAACCACCACATATCCTTAACTACTCAACCCAATCTGAATTTCAATCTATACATGTGTGAATTTAGCAAATCGTTGATTTTTTCCACATTTCTATTTCCAGATTCTTTGATTTCAAAACGGTATAAATATGATGTAGTTTCTCCAGGGATTCTGATTTCTTTTCTATCATCAATCAAATCATCACCACTCAACTATTTAAACAAAAATGAAATTCGCTCAAGTTTTTGCAATCACTTCTTTGTTAGCTATTTCCCAAGCTTTTTTCATTCCACCAAGATACTGGAACACTAGTACTCCACAAATTGTTCCAAGAAGCAAACAAATCGAAGTTGTTGCTAGAGATGACGATGCTTCTTCCATCAAATACAACGCTATTAGTACTCCATCAATCAAAGCTTCTGATGAATCCCTCATTGGAGAATTGGAATCATTTATTCCAGGTGTTGTTTCAACTGTTCTTAAAGTTTTAAACGAAACCGAAGCTGATGTTACCAAAATCGTTGATGACATTTTATCCAAATTGAACCTCAGTAGTATCGACCCATCATCAATCATCAAAGACATTGAAAGTGGCACCGGATTAAACGCTACCGCTATTGGTGAAGACGCTTTACAATTCGCTGCTCAAATCATCAATGTTGTATTCAAAGATATTGGAATCAGTCTTTCCACCATCGTCTTGAACTTGCCTGAAATTGTCTCAACTATAATCAAAATCTTCAAATTGACCGCTCCAGATGTCATTTCATTGATTACAGGAATTATCACTGAAAACCCATTATCAATTGCTGACATTGTCAAAGTCGGTTTGGATATTGCTAAAGATGTCGGATACTCAGTCAGTGAAGCTTCAGACATTATTGGACAAATCATCCAAAAATTGGTTCAATAAATGTATCAAAAATCGTTTTTTTCATTTCGTTAATACCAGGTTAAAATTTTCGAATTCATTTAAACTAGATGATTTAAATAATAAGTTCTAATAGATATTGTTTGTTTTAGACCCAACTTGTAAATTTCTAAAAATTAACTGTAAGCAGATATTCAAACTCATGGCGGCTAGTTTTGAAAATAATGATTTTGAAGTAAGTGGCTTCCGCTTTTGATTACTCAAAGTTTTGATCATTAATGGAATAAATTTGAGAGTTCAGCAGCAGTTTGAATTTCTTGTTTATTACCTTATGTTCGAACCAAATTTTGGTTTCGTTTTTGTGCAATGAGAATACCATTTGTTTTGTTTGTGAAGGTTAAAAACTATATAAGCTAATTAGTTTTTATTGAAAAATCTAGGCAAGAGTCTGATTATGTTGGATCGATTTGTATTATTGTTTCTGTTGTCGCAATGTTTTGGATATCGGTCATTGGTGCGTGCTGTTTGTTATCTCGTTATTCGTGAGTTGTTTACCGTGTTATAATAAGACATATACATAATGGTTACTAAAGTACTGTCGTTCGTTATGGTACATTTGTTATTATTAACAATACAGAGAAAATTAGCATTGTCCTTGCATAAAGATGACACCCTTTACATCCAAAAATCGTCAAATATTCAAATCCTAGTTTAAATTATTACATTTAACTTCTTTAACGTATCTGTTGAAGGTAAAAATTATATAAACTACATAATTTTTATAGGACAACTAGGACTATTGTTAGTTTGTTGATTCTCTGTTTTTAGGCCTTGGGCTTGCTCAGTCTATGTGTTTGATGAAGTAATGTATTTGGTTCTTTGTTATACGCAGTCTGTAAGTTGTTTGACTGTAGAAATGAAACCACAACTTCAACTATCGAAATTGATAATTCCATAATCTTTAAAGTAAACATTTGAGAGGATACATTTGAAACCTCAAATCAATTGGTAAACCGTAATTGAATGATCTGACAAATAATTAATTGAGTCCATCATTTTTGATCATTTAAAAATAATGGGATAACTTATAGGTTGATGATTATCTAAAAATATAGAGTCGGAGGGAACAACACCCGCTGGAAAACAATGAAATAAATCTTCTCTAGTATCAACTCACTATTACAATGATCAAAACTCAAGTTTTTTTGAAAAAAGTATGAATCTAATGAACATTTACCAGTATTGTATTTATGAAGAAAGCTACTTACACAACAAACAAAAACAAAGAATAAATAAAAGAAAATAGGCGATAAAAGCGATTGTAGGCTTTTACCTAGTATTTATATATTGATGTATACCGTGAAAAAAAAAAGAACCCAATTTTTCAAAGTTTTATAAAAATTTATCGCATCTTTCCATTTGTTCTTGAAAACATATCCTATTTTAAAGATACTATGCAATACAGTTTATGACTGACTTTGGTTGTATGAGATTTGACCTATTTCTATGTATAACAATCTGTCATGTTGTGTCACGTGTGTGGGTTGACTCATTATCAATTTTTTTTTCGTCTGCGTATTTTGAAAAATTTCAAATCTGATACATTTTCAAGATATGGATTTAGTCAATCATTTACCAGACAGATTATTGTTTGCTGTGCCTAAGAAAGGGAGATTGTATGAGAAATGCTGTAATTTATTAAGCGGGGCCGATATCCAATTTAGAAGATCCAATAGATTGGACATTGCCTTGTCGACAAACTTACCAATCGCATTGATCTTTTTGCCTGCTGCAGATATACCAGTTTTCGTTGGCGAAGGTAATTGTGATTTAGGAATTACTGGGTTGGACCAGATTAAAGAAGCAGACCAATTTGAAAACATCGAGAGTTTGCTAGATTTAAAATTTGGTTCATGTAAATTACAAATCCAAGTACCAGCCAATGGAGAAATCAACGAAAGCAGTCAATTGATTGGAAAGAAAATAGTCAGTTCGTTTACTAAATTGTCTACTGATTATTTCAAACAATTGGGTGATTCAAATCCAAATATTAGATTTGTTGGTGGATCAGTTGAAGCTTCATGTGCATTGGGAGTAGCCGATGCCATTGTTGATTTAGTGGAAAGTGGTGAAACCATGAAAGCAGCTGGGTTGAAAGCTATAGATACGATTTTACAAACATCGGCCCATTTGATATCTTCCAAGAAGCCAAAATATCCAGAATTAGTGTCAACAATCACTCAAAGAATCCAAGGTGTTTTGGCAGCTCAAGAATATGTTTTATGTAATTACAATGCACCAAAATCGATCTTGAGTACTTGTTTGACCATAACTCCGGGCAGAAGAGCAGCTACAGTGTCAACATTGGATAAACATTCACCAGAAGAAGAAGATTGGGTGGCGATATCATCAATGGTCAAACGTAAAGAAATTGGTAATGTGATGGATGAATTGAAAAAGCAAGGTGCTAGTGATGTATTAGTATTGGAAATTTCAAATTGTAGAGTTTAATAAAAAATATATATATTACTTGATTAATCTTATACCATCTTTATCAATCACTTTTATGTAAACGCCTTTGAAATCAACTGGCATTCTTTTGTTCAACTCTTCAATACACATGTCCATTAATTTTAAACCTTGATCTATAGTTAAATCTTTTCTATAATGTTTGTCCAACAACGAAGTAGTGTAGAAAGCAGCATATCCATGAGCACCGTAAGGCAATTCAACTTGAGTACCCAAATAATCTATCCAATTCAAACTAGGTTTATCTGTTTTTATATCGTAGCCACCAATTAGACAATTTACTTGATATGGTTTTCTTGATCTTAAAGAAGTGGCCAATTGGTTTCTTACAAATGATGCAGTTGCTTTTGGAGACAATTCAATGTCATTTTCCCTCATGGAATATAATTGGATATTGGCTTGTACGTATTCGGCGAATTGGGTGGTATCACCACTTTCACCCGTGAATGCAATTAAATTGTGTTGATTTAAGTTTCTAGTTTTATCGTCATCCTCTTTCAATATGGATATAGATCTAGTGGCGGCTTTGGAAGTGGCTATTAAAGTAGCGTCGGATACTTTGATTCCCAATACGATATCCATAATGAAAAAGTTGACTTTTGCCACTAAATTATAAATTTTCTGTTGTTGAAAGTGACAAACAGAAATTTACTGTGTTGTTCAATATGTATTTATATATATATCTCTACTTACTATTGGAGGTGTTGTTTGATCTTCTTTTCAACCAATTGACTGATCAAGGTGTTCAAGGGACTACCTTCGTCTGTAATATGTTTCATCAAATTGACCTCAATTTGTTTTTCAATCAATTTACCCGTTAAATCAACTTCAACGTTGACACTCTCACCTACTTCTTTATTAGATAAGATAACTTTGGATTGACTGTAACTGATCAACATAATTGAGAATTCACTGTTGGTTTGATCTACATTGGTAACAGTTAATGAAGTACCATCGATTGCAATGAATCCCTTATGAACAATGTAACTTATAAACTCCTCATCTCTCAATTTAAAAGTGTAATTGATTGCATTGGCATCTTTTTCCTTCTTGACGATTGTTGCAATTGTATCAACGTGTCCTTGAACAATGTGTCCACCCAATCTGACGTTTGCAGTGACTGCACGTTCCAAATTGACCTTGCTGCCCACTTGTAATAACCCCAAGTTTGATTTTCTCAATGTTTCAGGAGCAATGCCCACTTTAAACCATGTCTTTTCTGGATTAAACTCGGTTACTGTTAAACAAACCCCATTTGTAGATATGGAATCACCCAATTGAACGTCATCCAAGATCTCACTGCAATCACCAACAACCATAGCAACTCCATCGCCTCCAGAAGAAGAAGTGTCGTTGGTACTGTATTCAACAACAGAGCCCACAGTCTCAATCAATCCAGTAAACATTTGAGAACAAATTATATAATTTTACAGCCAATGAAAATAACAAAACCAAGCAGATTTCACAACAAAATCAAGTGTTGGAATATTACTAGAGCATTCTTACAATGGTCACAACCAACCAACAAACACTCATTACACAAACTACAGGTGGTGATAATCTATGAATGTGTCGAAATACTGGGAGGACGTGCACAATTCTCAAAACCTCAAGAATGAAATTTTTATCCATTCACCTGTTTTCCATTCTTCAATCTTCAATCATGCCATTTAGGTTTCCTGTCAAGTTTGAAGTGCCCAAACATGTCCATGTCAACGCCAGAGTGTTGAGAGACCAACACAAGAGAATAAACTTTGCCCAACATGAGGTCACCAGAAACGCCTTGAAATATATCATCAGAAATGAAGAATTGCCATCCAAAATACGTATTGAGGCCCAATTGCAGTTGGCCAGTATGCCCAGATACACTTCCATAACCCAGATAAGAGACAGATGTGTGGCTTCGGGAAACTCCAAGTCTGTAATCACTGACTTTAAGATAAATAGAACTGAATTCAGAAACAGAGCTTTGGCTGGTCAACTTCCAGGAGTCAAAGTGGCCTCGTGGTGATTTTATCATCAAATAGTAAATAGTGTTTGTGTATAATATAAGAATCCTAAATTTTTCAACCATCTCTCTATCCAGAAAAATTTATATTTTTTCATATCAACCAGTGGAAAATCTTAAATATTGATTATTACTCCACAATGTTACTTCCTGGTTTAACCCGCAGCAAGATTGTGACAAGATCACTCACTAGACAGTTGAGATTGATACCTGATTTCTCAAAATTGAAAAAGATCCCCCAACCACCTGGCCACATAGTTGGCACCGTGAATGACGCTTACATCTCTCCCATCCCAGATCAATACGAAGGAAATTACCATTGGACCTACGAAAGGGCCATATCTGTTGGAATGCTTCCGTTGGTGATGGCTCCCTTTGTAGCAGGAGTCGATTTCCCCATCATAGACTCAATATTTTCAACACTATTATTGTTCCATTGTCACGCTGGGTTCAAGAGTTGTATAATAGATTACATTCCCAAAAGAGTATATGGCGTATGGTACAATGTCGCATGCAAGGTGTTGACGTTGGGTACTTTTGTCAGTATGTATGGTATATACGTATTGGAAACCAGCAACAACGGGTTGTTTGACTTGATAAGTAAAATGTGGAATTAATATATATACACTCGTAAATTATACATATTACACTGAAAAATTCAAATCTTAATACAAGAAGAAAAAAAAAAAACATTCATATTCCAACGCTTCATCATGAATGAATTGCGTGAACCCGAACCTTATCGACAATACGAAAACAATCCCGTCTCGAGAAAAGTCGATTTTGTCGGATTGGACATCCCAACTTATGAAAATGAAGATGAAGAGCCTGTTTTGTACGATGTCAATGAATCTCCTAAATTCCACATTACCAGAGCGTTGTTTGTTGGTAACTTGAGAAAACCTATAAATGCTGGTCATTTCCAAACTCATTTGAAACTGTTGATAAGAGGTAGAAAAAGTAATATAGAACGGTGTTGGTTGAATAAACCACGAACTCATGGCATAATATTACTAAGTGATGAAGAATGTGCGGTTTATTTGAGGAAAAAATTGGTTGGTAGTTATTATCCCACAAATGAAGAAGAAGATAGATTGAAACAGGAATTTCAAGATAAAGAGATTGAACGATATGAATCTGAAATTAAACATTGGGAGGAATTGACTGATGAAGAAAAAGAAGTTATATCTCAACCATTAGAACCAAGAAAATTCGAATGTGAAAGATTGCCTTTATACGTTGAATATATCCCTGTGAAAGCAATTAATCAATGGACGTACGAAGAAGATAGAGGTCCTAAAAATGGGAAATGGAAATTGGAACTAGAAATCAGAAATGAGGATGATACCATTGCATCTCATACATTATTAAATGGTGATTATATCCCAAGATACGTGCCTCCAAGATATAATCAAAGGTATAACAATCATAGACAAAGACCGTATTCAAGAGAAAATCCAAGAAATCAAATCACAGATTCTTATGTTCCTAAAAGTCGAGAAGGAATAAAGACAGATTCATATGTACCGCGGTCATCCAGGAATAGATCGAGGTCGCCTTCAAGATCACCTACTTTTTAATGAATAATTAGAATCTAAACTCATCGACTTTTGAATCGACTAGGAATAATTTCTTTAACCCGTTGAAATATTTAACCAATTCCTTTTCATTGTTTAAGTTGTATCCGTTTTCTTGAGCATTTGAAATCAATTCAAGTATTCTAAACACGGTGAATGGCGGTTTATCACTAAACTTGTCTTGTAAACACGTTTGAATGTACTGTTTGATCAGCTTTGTTTCATCATTAAGTGCCAATTCGTTCATTCTCTGATTCAACTTAGCCTTGGACTCATTCCAACCACTCAATATCACTTCGACATTGTTACTTGTAGATTGTTGTTTCTCCATATCGTTTTGATGGTTGGGCCACACCATAAAAAATAAAAATGAAAAATAAAGTTGAAAATTTTTAACTATCTAAACTCATGTTGTGCACGAGATTGGTATACAGACAGATACCTAGGTCTATTGTTGCGTTTCCAAGACACAACAGCACAATACAAAAACCAGAAAAGACTCATCTATTATCCAAAATCTATCCAATCACTGAAAATGAAATAACTGAAAAAGATTTACATTCATGGACAGACGCAATTAACAATTTGAAACAGGGGAAGAAGTTATTCGACACCAAGGAAGAAATATATTTGAACCAAATCATAAACAACCCAGACCAATATCTTAACAAAACGTTTGAGCCTAGTTTACAACAGATTGAAGAGAGCCAGAAATACACAGATAAGAAGATCCCTTTACAGAATGATCCTATAATTGATAATTTGATAAACTTGATAATGAGACACGGAAAGAAAAGCCATGCCAGAAAAGTGGTGAGCAGAGCATTTTACATTGTCCAGTTGAAATTGAGAAAAGACCCAATTGAGATTTTCAAAGAAACGTTGGATAAGTTAGGCCCAGTGGTAAAGACTAGAGTCATGTCGACTGGGTTTGCAAAGAAGAAAATAGTGCCTCAGCCATTGACCGAAAGACAAAGAAACCGTTTTGCAATCACTTGGATCCTAGATGCGTCTAAATCAAGAAAATCAAATGATTTTTCCGTCAGATTGGCCGAAGAGATTATAAACGCTTACAGTGGTAAACTGAGTGGGTATGATAAAAAGGCACAGATGCATAAATTGGCCACCCAACAAAGAGCATATATTCAATTGTAAATAGATAATGTATTGGAATTAAGTCAGTCAAAACATCTTGTTTCACGTAGATTAATGATTATTGATTGGGTATTTGTAGTTTAGAACTAGCACAGAATGTAAGGTTTCGAAACAACATTTCATTAGACTTGAATTTTAATCTGTATTAGTTTATTGTAGTATTTTTAGGACATGCTTATGTAAGCGTGGTTTTTCGTCTGTTGAAGATTGCCAGTGTGAATCAAACAGAGATTTCTGGAAATTTGAATGACAGTATTAGCAGGATGGAAAACTTGACAAAAGTGTTAATAACTGTTAATATTAGACTTAGCTGGCAATATAATTTATGGAATCAGAAGATATGGCTGCATAGCTTAAATTATTGTACGTAGCATTATCATCAATATTCGTTAAAATTTCTCTACCTAAAGAGCACAATTTTACTTGTTCACTGACTTCAACACGTGAGGCTGGATTCATATTTATAGAAGTTTACCACCTAAGTTTTCTACAGAGTTCTACATTAGTACCGTACATGTATAAACTTTGTTTGCTCGATCAAGAATGAAATAAGATAAATTCTCTACCATTGTGATTATTTTACTCTTTTATCAAAGCTACTTATTTGCTACAAAAGTTTATGGTTGTTCCAAATTTAATTTTTCTTATTAAATGTATTGTATTGATTGCTTGATAATGTTGTTACATAGTTCTGCTCATCTCTACTAAACTTCAGCATATGCGCTTGTAGATTAAAAATCAATGTTCTATGCACCAACATTTCTTATGTCTAGTATTTTCCTCTATTCTACTAAAATACATGGAACTTATTTTTGTTGTATTTCAAAAGCTAGTGGGTGTTGTTATTAAGCGGCTGAACAACCCCCTAAGGTATTGCATAAATATATTATTTTTCTGGTATGAATTGCTGCAAAAAGCAAAACTTAAACCACAAACATTCAATGTTGGACTTTCATGAATTATATCATGACATAAAGTTTAAAATCAACTATTTCAAAATTGAGTATAAACAAAAATATTACAGTTTATACGACGACCCAAGAGTGATTCAAAAACGATTGGATAATCATTCTTTAATCAGTTTAAGAACATCAAGATACCAAGACTCAACTACATTTATAAAAAACGAGGATGTTAAGGATTATGAAATATTACAACAATTTACCAATCCTGTTGAAAATGATAATTTGTTTCTGACATTCAAGATCGATCTAAACATAGATGATATAAGTATTGCCAGTGAAGTTGTACAAGAAGAAACCAAATCAAACAAATTCAAAATATATGATTTTGTAATTGACAGTATCAATAAAATCAAATCAAATAGTAACAACCCACCACCACCCCTGGACTCAATCGATAACGTATTGACTAAACAACCCGTCAATCAAATATGGAAATTGGTACTAAATGACGCATCTTTATCAGCAGCAAGATTATCCACTGGAAACAGCAATCTTCCAATTGTAACAAACACAAACATCAAAGGAGATTTAACAAACGTCAACAACGAAAACGAAGACATCTTTGCCATCAACCTACAAGAGGCAAAGAAGAAGTACTACTAGGTGAAGCTACCAAACGTATAGTCGTGTGCGCCATGTCAAAACTTCTGTGGTTATTTTTTTTTTTTTTATTTTTTTCTGTTTTATTTTAGCATTTTTTTCATTGGTTCAATTTGTAGGTAGCCAATATTTTTTTCTCTAGTTCCATATCCAAATATCATCATGATTCGTGGTTCATCGATTGTTTCCAAGTTAAACAGGTCCAAAGTGAACATTAGATTGCAGTCTACTTCTTCAAACCCAACCAAATACACCACCTTGTCTAATGGTATCACAATTGCTACTGAATCCAACCCAAATGCTAAACATTCTTCCATAGGTTTATTCATTGGTGGAGGTTCCAGATCAGAACACCCTTACAACAATGGTGTCAGTGCATTGACCGCAAACTTGTTATCCAACCACTCTGCCCAAGATGGTATTTTGGTCTCTGCTAAAAACGATAGAGAATACAATGCAGTTGTGACTGAAACTTTGAATGAAAACGTCGAAAATGCCGGTAAATTCATCTCATCAATAATCTCAAACTCACAATCAATCATTGAGAAATCCGATATTAACTTGTACAAGAAGTTTTTGACTCAACAAGCTCAACTTGTTGAAAATGACCCAAAGTCAAAAGTATTGAGTCATTTGGTCGCAACTGCCTATCAAGGATTCTCATTGGGTTTGCCAACCTTGGGTACCAAAGAAAGCATTGAAAACTTGGAAACTCAAGATTCTTTAAGACATTTATCCAAACATTTAACAAACAACAATATCGTGATTGCTGGCTCGGGTAATTTCGACCACAACAAATTGGTTGACTCTATTGAATCTTTAAACTTGAAAGTCGAACAGGCCATTAAACCAGAAGTCAAACCAGCATCATTTTTGGGTTCTGAGGTTAGAATGAGAGACGACACCTTACCAAAAGCGTATTTTTCCATTGCAGTCAATGGAGAAGGATTCAACTCACCAGACTACTACTTGGCCAAGGTTGCAGCTAAGATTTTTGGCAACTTTGACACAAACTCAACTACCAAACACTACACATCACCAAAATTAGCATCTATCGTCCAAGAATACAACATTGTTGATTCCTACGAACACTTTTCTAAATCATTTAGCGACTCAGGTTTATGGGGTTACTATGCTGAGATCAGCGACAAATTCACCATTGATGATTTCGCCCACTTTTCATTGAAACAATGGAACAGATTGTCCATCTCTATTACAGAGGCTGAAGTTGTCAGAGCTAAGAACCAAGTCAAAACTGAATTGTTATCTAAATTATCAACCTCAAACGATTTGGCCATCGACATTGGTTCAAAAGTGTTGTTGAGCGGATACAGAAACTCGGTAAAAGAAGCTTTTGAAAAGATTGACGCCATCAACGTATCTGACGTTAAACAGTGGGGTAAATCCAAGGTCTGGGATAGAGACATTGTTATTTCTGCAACTGGTATAATTGAAGATTTGTTTGATTATAATAGAAATAGAAATGAGATGGCCATGATGAGATGGTAAAAGACTAATATACAACACCATACGATAGTAATGTGTTTCAATGTAGAATGTGATGTTATTTTGTAGACATGTCTGATGGATTCTGAGATTACGTAATGGGACCAAAAAGCAGTCTCAATTAGCTACAATCCTTATGAATTGAGAAGACTAAATTACAGCAAAAATCAGCTCGCAACTTAGTTATCAAATGTATTTGATGGTGTCACGGTAATCAGGAATTATTGGATATTTCAAAAATGAGATATCACCGCAATCTGCATCAGTGTATAAGCATTGAGTCAGAACAACGGATTCTACTAAAATATGAGATAACTGATATCAATTTAAGTCTGGTCATAGATGTTTCGTGAGGTATGGAATATCAGTTTTAAATCGGCTATACAAAAACCAGTGCAGTGAATTCTGTGAGATTATTAAATTGCACAGTTTGTGCAAAAAATGGAACAGATTTTAATGGATGACGAAGCGAGCTGGTATTGTTGGTTGTACCACTGGGTGATTTAAAAAGCCCTATGGAGTTTTGTACGGGGAATCAGATTGAATCTTCACTTTATACATTTGAAAGCACGGTTTGGGTATGCGATAAACATACGTAATTTGCTCCCTCAGATGCGCTTGCATTGACGCCAAGAAAGCCGTTAGGGAATGTGTCCTTACTTGAAAAACGTCCACTGCAGGTAACTACCCAGTTTCCAACTCCACAAGTAGACACTTTTATCAACACTCAATGTTATGTTTAGTCTAAATAACCACATACAAGTACGAATTTGTCAATTTTACTTCAAAATCAATAAACACCCCATTACATCAACTGGGTTTTTAAAATTCGATCAAACTCTTTTTGAGTCGTGTTTACTCATGGGGTGTTTTGAAAACAGTGGCAAGTTAGAATTGTTCACCAGAGACTCTCAGAGGTTAAGACCGACCAGACAGATACAGTGCTAGAATCGACCAGATAGTCAAACCATCAATAATTAGGTTGAATAAAATCATTCTTATAATTATAGATGCTAATATCAATCTCACGTTTATACAAAACATGATCAATTTAGAGACTACACTAGAAATAGCCAAACTGTCATCTAGTTTACAAATGATTTAAATGCTGAAACCCCATATATACTACAACACTTCAAAATGCTCTACACATAGTTTCTAATAATTTATTAATTATAACTCTAGGTTTCTCACCAGTCTTCAAATTTCTGAATCTACATCATTCCTGATTTTTTCAAATTCTGGGAAATGATCAAATCGGTGACGGCATCCAAAACAAACTTCATTGATGTTTGGTCTGTGGCGCATGTCCTGTGGATGTATATTGGTCGATTACTACGGTTCAACTTTGTAAAATTGGATTCAAAGAACTTGATCGCCGCTTCGTAATCGTCGCCGCCCTTGTAATCGGAAAAATACTTCTCGAGTGGGTTTTTCAGCAATTTTTCTTTGAATAGATCGATCTTGTTCAAAAACAATATGAACGGGGTGTTTTGGAACCACTTTGAATTGCACAACGTGTCAAATAAGATGATCGACTCCTTCATTCGGTTCACCGTCTCGTCTTCAAACAACATTTGGTCGTACTCCAGGATGGCCAATACAAAGCAAATGCACGTTATGTCCTGGAAACAGTGGATCCATTTCTTACGCTCCGACCGTTGTCCCCCCGCGTCCAACACCTTGAATTGGAACAGGTTGATTAAGAAATTCGTCTCGGTGATCCCAGTGGTTTTGATCCTCCCGTTGAGGATATCCTGGTCATTTGACAAATAATCCTTGTTTGCAAATTTAAAGATGTTTTCGAAATAATATTTCGAGCTCGATTCAAATTGAAACTCATTGCAACGTTGGTAAACGTTCTGGATGCCATGGTCTTGGGTCCACAACTTGTATATTGCATCGGCTATTTCGTATCTCGTGTAAACATGGTTGGTTGACTCTTTTTGATTTAGAAGTTGGTTGATTTGCTCTTGGTCGATAATCTCATCCAGCTCGTTTCCTATAATTGATGTTATTCCAGTCTGGCCCATCTTTCGTTTATTCTTATTATTCTCTGAGTACTTTATAATATAATCGTTAAGAAACTCGTTGCCCCCGGCTAAACCAGTGTCGATTTGATTTATACCATCGCTACGTAATACGATATGTTTATATTTGGTCAACTCTGAATCCTTTTGATCACAATCTAATGGGATTTTAAACTTCCTACCTTGTATTATCAAAATCTTCATTTGTTGGATGATATCACACCAAATCACATTCGAATATTGTAATCGTTCTTGTTGGGTGAACCCACCTTTATGCAACAACTTCAACTGCTTTAAAACCGTGGATTTGCCCGATTCACCAGTGCCCAACAACAATAACTTGACCCCGTTCTTATTGTTCTTATTGTTCAAATGTAAACTTTGTTCAATTGCATCATTGATTAGCTTGTCTTGTAAAAAAGGATCAGACTCATCTGACAACGTCGACGTTGAACAACCCATGATGGTTTTTTAAAAAGAAAAAAAAAAAAAAAAACCCCATTAATAATGAGAATCAATTTCAAATGTTTTAGACGATGAAAATTGAGACACAAAACTGGAATTTGGATCTCGTATATGTCAATGCAATAAAAATAAAAACTCGTGTGTGGGCAAAAATGCGTATACGATCCACCAATTAGCCTGGTCACGTGTTCATGTTTATCAGTGATTGTTTTGTGGTAGGAGTGTATGGAGTGGTAGAATCGAAGTGTACTTGATGGGTCTTCTTCGTGGTTTATAATTGCCAAAAAGGATTATGACAACCGATATGACACCTAGTATAACGTAATTGATTATATTTATATATGGTGTTTGTAAATAACAAATTTGGGTTTCATATTTAGAGTTCTTGTCGATTGTGAGTAGTTGTACAGCTGGATATTTAATTCCCATTGCCATACTTATGGATTTCACAGTAATTTCTCTAGTGAATGAATTGTGTTGAATATCGCAATAATCATGATCATCACCTGTAAAGATTAAATTTGGCTTTATTTTTGACAAAATTTCATCTGATATTTCTTTAGATATCGTGTTTTGATACTGGTATCCGTGACCATAGACATTTAACAGCTTGCTCTCTCTCAATGGGCCACAGCTGACCGAAGGGTCTCGAAATAATGGTATGTGAGTTATCAATATCCTCGGTTTTTCAGTCGGTTTAATAGAATTTAAAAAGTCTCTCGCGTTTGAGTTGATTTCCACTTTGGATGATGACAAACTTGGTGAGTCTAGGAATACGAATTCAACATTATCAATTTCAATCCATTGATTACTTTTGCCAAATGTTTTTTCAAAACGTAATCTATTCTCAACACTGACCAAGTCACCAAACCCAATATCATGGTTTCCAGGAACATTCATATAAGTGTTCCGATTGGGTTTAAATATCTTATTAAATCTTGCGACTTCATTGTTAAAATATGCATCAGTTGAAGCTCTACCATTGTCCAATAAATCACCAACAAACATAGTATAATCAGGATTCAAATGCGACACTAATTGGTTGTAGTTCTTCTGTAGGTACTGGTCCACGGTGTGTTTGGAAATCGTCAACAATAACTCATTTCTACCTGGATAAGTATGGTTATCTATCAATTGTGGATCAGCGATCAACAAAATATTGGTCGATTGTTCAATGGATGGCCAATTACACTTTGAGATTGCAATGTAGGTCAAGAATCTTTCCTGTAGGTAGACGGTGATCAACCATATTATTAAAAGTATAATCAGTAAGTAATGGATACTCTTTAATTTGAACATTGAAAAATTAATTTTGTCTAGTGTGGGATGAATCAGTTGGTTTATCTATTGATCGGGTTGATCTTTATATACTTCTTACTATTCCTAATCAAAGAAGTACCTCATTTATATCTACATCAGCAATCTATTATAGACCCAACTAGGTTATTGAACCAATCTCCTATATACCATTCAAACAAATATTTCAATCTAAGGTCTGGTTTAGATATACGATATAATTGTTACCAATTGAGAAACGGCAATTTGAATGATCTATGGGAGCTAACAATAAGTAATGCTAAGCTGAATGATCATGGTGTGATATTGGGCAATCAGATTGTGAAATTTGGTCAATTGAATTACATTCTACAAAATATAAAAATTGATCAGCCTTTGAAATTATCGTTAAATGTGAATTTACAATGGTTGGTGGTGTTGCTATATGGGTTTTTGAATCAGAAAACAATTGAATTTTCATCATCAACTACTGAAGTTGAAATTCCAAATGGTTATTCGTTGGAGTTTGAGAACATTTATCATCCAAGTAAAGACAAAGGTATAGCCTTGAGGTATAACAATTCAAATTCAATAGTCGAATTCACTCAGTTGAATATAGTCAGTGCCGTGGCATCAACTATTAAACATTTGCCCATGGATTATAAATTAAAAGGTAAGAAAATGTTATTGATTCCTCCAATAGACTCAAATGAATGTATATCAAACTTCATCACCAAGTTGTTGACTGGATTTATCGAAGACTGTGAAATCAAAATTGATACATTATTTGATATTAAGCATGATATCATTTCATTACATGAATCTCAATTGAAATACCAGAAATTGAAATGGTATCAAGTTCCGTTGTACCATTTAATCAAACTTGGCAGACATCCATTTTCAAATAACAAACTCATGTATATAAACAATTCAATGACATACAATTATTCATCAGAGCAGATAAATCAGTTGAGAGTAGTGTACAAATCGAGAATAATCAGAGAAGCAGGGTATTTCAACATTGTAGGGCCTGTGATTTTATCCGATTACTATGATTATCGAACATTTGGGAACTTATTTGGATGTATTCTGCAATCGTTGGAAATTAAATTGATCAATTACGATAAGGTTGGTACTTTATGTATCCGAGGCTACACCATTGGTAAGACGACGAAAGAAGGGTTTGAATCGAAAGATAATGACGGTTTTATGCCAATTGAGGTGAAAGGTCAATGGGGGGCCGATGGATGTTTGTATATCCTAGGAAACAAGTTAATTTAAACTGTTTAGAACAAAGACAGTTTGAATTTATAAATGTACGTAACCGTCACAGCTTCAAGAGTACTCCTATATTAGTATTGAATATCAAGTAAGCGAAAATGCTTGTATGCTACTAAGATGTATTATCAGATGCTACGACTATCAAATATAGATGATTACTGATAGATTCACTATGGACGTGTTTTGACTAGTGGTTCAAAAATGAAAGGTGAGAGTGTATAAGAACTATAACATGTTAATGTGTGTACTCTGTGCATAATACAATGTCAGACACAATTGCAGTATTGGTGAAGGATTACCTTAAATGTATGATAAATGGCGGAAAAGTCAAATTTAGTATAGTAACTAGATAAATGTTTTTCTTTAATCGAAGGACTACGGGTTAATCCAAAGTGCTGCTACCGAGACAATATTCGGATTCGATTGGGCGTTAAAAACATAACTTTTTAAGTAGCAATTAACGAACTAAGACAAATTTAAGGCATTCAAGATCAATGAGGTTAGAAGTATCTTGCGGGTTACCACAATTTGACCAAAGGGGTGAATATTATATTGTTGCTTGATATTCAGGTGATTTACCATTTAACTAAAAGAAACCTTCGTACTATTGGGTGTTATTCTTTGTTGATAGCATTCCTAATAACTGCAATAACAATGCTCTGACACAAATCAAGGCCAAAAAATTATCAAAAAGTTGCATTTTGTTAATAAGCTGCATAGATGTTTAAAACCCGTCTGACTACCAAATACACTCATTAAATCAAGTAAATTAATTTGAGTTTGACAAATTTTTAATCAAGAGTTATGTCAATTCCTATCTACGCAATTCTTTTTGTGAATTCTTTGGGTAAATCTTTTCTCAAGATTGGAGCTTCTTTAAATAGTGAACAAGTACATGGTGTACTCTATTTATCAAATTCATGTTCTTCAATCGGCTAAACTTTATACAATTCTATAATTTTCAAAAGGCGCGTCAAGCTTATTTGCAGCATTAAGCTTGGTAAATAGGAACACAGTAACCACATGTGTAAGTGCTGGACAAGTTGTATTCATTCGTATTGATGAATGTTGCAACCGTACCTCATTACATTAGTATGGTGTATTTATCTCAATATTTAGTTATGGCGTCAAGCAAAACATTATATGTCAAGTGATTTGAACTGTGTCGTTTTGAATTGGAAATACTAATTACCGATTAACGGCGGGTATATTTTTAAAAAGCTCAAATGCCGTTCTCACTTGAGTGATTATGAGAACTATAAAACTGGAATTTGACAGTACTCACTTTCACATTCTTCCCCATTATCAATGCAGAGGCCTTAATACTATAGTTCATTGAATTTTGAATCTACACATTTTAATCTGATGCGTTTATTTTATTATTTATACAGGTCTATACTTCTTGTACTCGCTCTTTTGTTGTTTCTAAACTTTGATTTTCTTATTCATACAAGGTTCAACTTGAACCATTCTTTTCTTTTGTTGAAAAATGAATATCTTTTTATTCAATTGGCTTTCAAAGTAGGAATCGATATCGACAAATTTCATCCTGTCAAATGGAGTATTTTTAAAAAATAATCGCCATTTGTTCAATTTCTCTTCGATACCGTCTAACCAATTAATATCCACGTTTACAACAGTTTCGTTTTTCATGGTTATCAATTGTGTTTCTATGAAATCGTAACCAAACACTATCAAAAAATCACACCAATTTTCATAATCCTCGCCATTTAGATACACTTTGTACTCCAAATATTGAAGACACTTGACTTCAAGTTTAGTCAAACTCTTCAACGTGATCGAGTCCACGCTCTTCAACCCACAGATCAGACACCAGCTCTTGAATGAGTAATTGTGGTCCTGGTTGAATTTCGATGCAATTATCAAACACCCAAGAAACAACTTTTTTGCTTCAATGTCAACTTCGACACCCAGAGTAATCAACTTGTAGATGTAAAAGTTGGTCAACTGCAAAGTTTGTAGCGAAGTTTTGGAGCGTTTCAAAATTTCAACGAGAAACAATCGGAGCTTGAACGTGTTGATGTCTGAGTACTTCATTTTCAAAAGGTTGATGGAGCAGTTTATGATGATCAAGTTGAATTGCGATTTGTTGAGGTAGTTCTTGGAGTAATATTGATGATGTTTTGGTGACGATGGCGTCAACAACTGGTGGGGAATTCCGGTCCCACCATTCAGTTGCACCACAACTGGGGGAGATGTACTTGGAGTCTGCATTTAGTAGAAAGATGCTGAAATCATACTGTGAGAACTGAGATATATATAAAAAGTAAAAAGCGTTGATGTGTGATAATTCAAGTGACTGTAGATGTACCAACTATTTATAATAAATTATGATTCATTATCGTGATGAATGATGATGCGATGTGAGACATTGAAACACAAAAGTGGTTTGACTCATTATCGCTGATCACGTGATATAATAGAACAAACAAGTAAAAAATTATGAGTAACTTTATATGTATTCACACGACTCTACTATCTTTTTGCCATCCCGGTATCGGGTGTGCACATCACATTATTGTCTGATTATCCTAAACTGGGCGTCAATTATCTGTTTCATTTCTTTATAACTCACAATCACGCATTCAGATGTCTCTGAATTTATGAGTAATATTTTCTCGTCGATTCCACAATCTAGTTTATTTAGATTGGTTAGTATTCTTGATAAATTTATGTTTCTCTTCCCATTTGAATCGTAGGAATTGAATAGATGATTTTGAAATGATTTTATGATTTTAATCTGGGGGTTTTTGAAATTGTCAATCACAAAATTGATCTTAGTTAGTAACCGGAATAATCTTGCGTTTTCTAGTTCGGTCATTAACTGATTTTCATAATAATCATTACCATTCTGTAAGTTGTTTATCAACTTCAACATTTGATCGGATATTTTCTGATTGAATTGGTTTATATCAAACGATGTATCGGCACGCACTAATTCTTCCAATGAGTCAATTAATTTTGATGATAAATTAGTCGAATTTCGTAATTGATTGAAAGATTTATTATCCAATGAATTTATATTTATCAAGTTTCTCAAATTCAAAGGTAAAATCAATGAACTCAATTCAATTAAAATCTTACCCACGTTTCTAATATCATTTATTTGAGACGCAAGTAAATCATCAATCTCATTTTCTTCGCCAGATTCATTCTCTATGATATCACTGATCCCTATTGATGAAAGTCTTATTCTATTTTTATTGGTCACTACGATTTTCGTTAAATTTATCGTCGATTTGGCACTCAAATCATTTTCATGGATAAACTTTATAGCATTTATTAATTGTACAAGATAGCTCCATAATAATTCCTCAGTTATCGGTTCTAGATTCAACCCCTTTTTATGATTCTCGTACAATGTGATGGAATTTGGAAAGTAGTCATAAATCAAACATAATGAAGAATAATTTCCAAAATCCATGGTTGTAAAACAATCTTTTAATTCAATTATATTCAGATTACCTTTGATTTTGTTAATCCAAGTTTTAATAGTCTTGAACGGTTTTTCATTTAAGATATTAATTGGCTCGATTTTTCTCAATACGTATAAATTACCATCTAAATTCGAGATACATTTGAAAATTATAGAATTTTTGTTATTCCACATTTCCAGCTTTATTTGATAAGACTTGTCTATCGGCACAAAGGAATGATAGTGGTTTATATGATCTGGTAAATTCAGATGGTTCATGATTTGTAAACTAGCTTCATTTTTTTTATGCAAATATTCTCTTAAATCGTTAGGTATAAACAATTGGAAAGAGTTAGTTTCGTGAGGCTGCAACGGCAACAATAACCTTGGGGGTGGTTTCGGAGCGTATAAATGATACTGCAAAGGATATTGATTAGGTTGATTACTTGTTGATAGATTATTGGAAGGAGTTAGTGATATCTGTTGAATCTGGTTGGTGAAGAAATCTTGATGAATTGAGGGTTTTGAAATTGACGATGTAGATGAGGAGGAATTAGGGATGGTATTATTGTTGTTGTTATTATTGATTGCTGGTGATGCAGATTGGGAATTGAAATTCGATGGAGTGAAAGAAGGTGTGCTTATGTTGAATCGTTTAGACCCAAAAGGTTCTGTGGCTATTGGGGTTTCAGGCTTGAAAGCTGGAATGTCTTTAATCTTTGGTGAGAACTTGTTATTGACATTGTTGTTGGTGGGTTGGAATGAAGGAGTATTCAAATTGAACTTCAGCTTGGTGTCAGTTGGTTCGTTATCAATTGAGTCCTTTTGCTTATGGTTGAACACACAGCCTTTGTTTTCAAACTTGCAGTAGCCGTAAATTAGGATGTTCTTACATAGAATGTCTTTCGCTGTGTCTAAGTTTATATTCATGATGAACAGGTGTGAGAAAGTAAACAAAAAATTAAATGTTGTGGATACAGTTGCAATACTAGAATGGACTAAAATGGACCCACATTTAGAAGCAGAATGGACCTACAAGCTTAGAAACAGTAACGCCAGAGTCAATTGTAATTGTATCACATTGGGACACCACTATGGTCAATGCAAACACATCAACATCAGATTACTCTACAAGTGGTAGCACAGGAGAAATGTTTCATTACACTACCACTTTCTAATGGGTCAACAATCGAGTATATTGAATGGTTTGATGGAAGATACCAACTTCAACTATGAAGAGATTGACAGGTTGAGGAAAAGGTTTATGAAATTGGACAAAGACGGGTCTGGGGAAATCGATAAAAGCGAGTTTCTATCAATACCAGGTATATCGTCCAACCCATTGGCTACAAGGTTAATGGATGTGTTTGATAGGGATGGTGATGGACAAATAGATTTCCAGGAATTTATCACTGGGTTGAGTGCATTCAGCGGTAAATCATCAACGTTGGATAAGTTGAGATTTGCGTTTAATATATACGATATTGATAGAGATGGGTTCATAGGTAATGGAGAGTTGTTTATAGTGATGAAAATGATGGTGGGCAAGAATCTACAAGACGAAGAGTTGCAGCAGATTGTAGATAAGACGATGATGGAGGCAGATGCGGATGGAGATGGTAAGTTGAATTTCCAAGAGTTTAAAAATGCTGTTGATTCGCAAAAGATTGCCAACACATTAACATTAAATATGTTTTAATATATGCGGAAAAATTATGATCAATTATCAACAAAAGTTGCAAAATCTATTGAAGTGGTTGCAAGATTCAAACTCCTACATATCTGAAGATATAGGTGTCAGAGACGATCTATACTCTGGTAGAGGTATCTATACTTGTAATTCCATCTCATCATCCCAATTATTGATCAATATCCCACAGTCCCATTTGTTAAACTTCAAAACTGTGTTGAGTCATATTTTACAACCAACTAATCCCGATGATACAACTAAAACTTACTACAACATTGAAGAGTTTAAGATACTAAAACTCTCTTCTTTTCAATTGTTGTCATATTTTATAACTGTTGAGAAAATGAGAGGTACAAACAGTTGGTGGAAACCTTTCTTAGACATGTTACCATCAATGGATGATTTCAACCTAATGCCAATTATTTGGAATGAAGAAGAGTATAAGTTGTTACCATCATCAACTAGGAAAAGCAGTGAAAAGGTTCTATCAAGATTTGAAAAAGATTTAAAGATAATATTAAAGATAAACAATTTAGGTCGAAAAGATGTTTTATTAACATGGTTATGTATAAACTCACGTTGTCTTTATATGGAGTTGCCCACTTCTCATGATAATTCCGATAATTTTACAATGGTTCCTTTTGTTGACTTTATCAATCATTCAGATTTAGACCATTGTCTGTTGAAAATTGATTTTAAAGGGTTTAAAATATATTCAGGATCTAAGTACGATACAAATCAACAAATATATTTAAACTATGGACCCCACAACAATGATTTTTTATTGTCTGAATATGGTTTCATAATATCTGATAATAAATGGAATGACTTAGACATAACTGAGTACATACTAAATTATTTAAAACCAAATCAAATAGAATATTTAAAAGAGATCAATTATTTTGACAATTATACTTTAACAAAGACAAGTTTGTCTTTTAGAACTGAAGTTGTTTTAGCTGTAATACAAGAGAAAGAGCCAAACGATTCAAAAAAATTATCTAGTTTTATAAACGGTTACACTGACGGAGTGACTTATCAAAAATTCTCGAGCCATTTGTTAGGACGAATATTAGAAAAAGTTTGTTTTGAATATGAGACGCATCAACATTTACAATACGACTCCAATTTAAGATTAAAAGTTGTTGGGGATCTATATCAAAATAGATATGATATTGCACACAACTATATACAAGAATATCTATAATTTTAATAATGAATTTGTAGCAGCTTGATCAATTCCTCGGTCTATAGATAATTTATTTTCAATCAATTTGTAAATCATGGTATTTATTGGCGTTGAAATCCCAGATTTCTTTCCGAGATAACTGACATACCCATTCAAAAATTCAATCTCTGTCTTTCTCAAATTTCGAACGTCTTGTCTCATTGAAGAAGAGTTTTTCAGTGTCAATTTCGTCAATTCAACTACTGAATTTATTAATTTTCCTTCATTTATTATAGCTTGAGCTCCGGGTATTCTCTCCAACTCTTCATATTCAAGTTTCAAAACTTTTAGCCCTTCTCGTATGATTTTTTTCCATATAAATATCATATCTTGTCCATACAATAGCTCACCATTCTCACAGTCATATAAACTAGATAATGGATTTATACAACAATTAATTAAAAACTTTTCAACCTGTTTTAATAAGAAGTCATTTGATTTTATAAATTCAACGTTCAAATCTTTTTTATCTAATAATCTTGGTATCAATAATGAATCGTCTCGCTTGTTACTTGGTAATTTACCAAGCAAAATTTTCCCTTTACCAACGTGGTTAAAAGTCTCACCAGATTTGTATATTCCATGGGTTATTATACTTTCATAGAAATTGGGTTTGTTTGACTTGAAATAATTTCGTATCAACATCTTACCCATCCCCAACCCATTTTGAAATAAAAATATGTTTGAGTTCTTTGATAAATTGTGTATATACGGTTTTATTGCTGCTTCCGTCTGGTATGTTTTGGTTGCAATTATCAAGTTTTCAATAACTTCATTTTCCAACTGATTCACACAAGATATTCGCTTTGTAATAGTTTCATTTGCTCGTTTCAAACTGATATCCACGCTTCTTCTTGACACAGTTGGTCGATTCAAAAACACCGGAACCAACGATCGCTCAGCTTTGAGTTCGTGGGCTAGCAAACTGCCAATTGAACCCGACCCTAGAATGTAGACTTTTCCTGGACCTGCAACCATATTTTTTTTTTTTTTGCTCTCCATGTTGATTGTGGGTTTAACTGGTGGTATCGCCTGTGGGAAATCAACAGTGTCAAAAGAGTTTCAGAGCTATGGCATCGATGTAATTGACGCTGATGTTATAGCTAGAGAAGTAGTGAATCCAGGAACTCTGGGGTACAACAAAATCGTACAAACGTTTAATGACATACCTGATTTATTAAACGAGGATTCAACTTTGAACAGAGCCGTTCTAGGCCAGCACGTGTTTCAAGACAAATCAAAGATTAAACAATTGAACTCAATAGTTCATCCAGCGGTGAAGCGGTCCATTTTAAAAAAAATTTTAAAATCGTATCTAACATTCCAAAGATTAGTTATATTGGACGTGCCTTTATTATTTGAAAGTGGGCTATATTTGATATGTGGGTCTATAATCAATGTCTCTTGTGACAGGGATCTACAAATACAACGGTTGTTGAAGAGAAACCCCGAATTGAGCGAATCTGATGCTTTGAATAGAATAAGTAATCAAATGTCAAACAATGAAAGAAATTACAAAAGCGATTACATAATTGATAACTCGAGGACATTGGACGATTTGAAATCCTCGTTAAAGGATGTGATGAATCAATTGAATCCAGGAATATGGTATATTATTGATTTATTTCCACCGTTTGCAATTCTTTCAGCGTTTTTCACATTCACAATAAGAAGAATTACTGATTTATATAAAGGAAAACCAAAGATAGAATAGAAACGCCCATCGAACATAAGCATAGCGTGAAGTATAAGCTAGGTTATTTTATTTGTATGAGATAAATCCCACCAAATTTGCTAATCTTTGGACGCCTCTTAATTGAGGCATAATATTGATATAACGTAAACGTTCATCAACTTGTGTAATTGAACTACAAGTTGTAATATCAAAGAAAATGAAAGACAATTCGTATTTTATTATTTGCTGTTGTGGCTATTACTGATAAAACACGATGCTAGATAAAATTAGATACTCAAAAACTAATCACCTGTTGATGCTCTGATGTGTGATACGAATTTGTAACGTATGTAAACTACAATTAAGAAATTGATATATCAAACTTCTGTAGACTTTTTTATTATTTTTATGATAATGTTTAGAGTATTTGAAACGAAATCACAAGAATACAAAGTACAGCACAATTCAATCAAACTATATTATCAATGTATTAAAAGAAGCTAACACTGATCTGAAGAATTTTAGTTACTACGTTACTCAGTTAATATATTCAAAGAGAGTGTTTACCTCATGATGTGAAGTTTATTCAATCTTATTTATTAATTCTGTCTGACTCCACTAACTATATCATCGACTCTCAATAATAAACACGCACTTTCTATAGCTGTTTTGATAGATTGCTGCTTTATAACTTCAGGCTCCCATATACCGTATTGTTGCATATCTACAACTTTACCATTTTCACCATCGATACCAAATGTATGTGACCCATTAGCTTGCTTTGCTCTTAATTGTGATAATATTTTAATTGGGTTACCACCACAGTTTTGGATCAAAGTTCTTGGGATAATCTCAAACGCATCTGCAACTGCTTGGTATGGGTATTGCTCGATTCCTTCTATGGTCTTGGCCTTTTCACTCAATTTCACCGCACACGCCATCTCGGTAGCACCTCCACCTGGTGATAAACTTGGTTCAAACATTACGTTTCTGGTGACTGCCATTGCGTCGTGTAAGTTTCTTTCAATTTCATTCAAAATGTCCTTGGACGCACCTCGTAAGATTATGGTACATGCTTGTGGTTGCTTGCATTTATACAAATATGAAAAATATTCATCACCAATCAATTCGACTTTAAACTCACCACATTTTAACCCAATGTCAGTTTCTTTCAAATCTTCAATTCTATTTACAATGGTAGCACCTGTTGCTCTTGCAATTCTATTATTATCTGATTTTTTGACCCTTCTCAAAGCTGAACATCCACCTTTTAATAAATAATGTTGAGCTAAATCACTGACACCTTTTTCGGTAATTACCAAATCAGGCTTGAATTGTAACAATTGATCACACATTTGTTTGACTTGTTCTTCTTCGATTTGTAAAATTCTATTCCAATCTTCTTGCTTAGTGATTTCTATATTGGTTTGAGATTCACCTTTTTTATACTCCAATGGACAATCTAACAAAATGATCCTTGGGTTTTCAATCTTCCTCTTCATTTTTGGATGAACAATATCTTTGTTTAACAAAATTCCATCCAAAACTTCAGAGTCAGTGACTTCTCCACCAGGAATCTTTTCAATTCTGATATATCTTTTAATATCAATTTCTTTGTGGGAGCCCTTTTCAATTATAACGTTTCTAACTGCTGTCAAACTCAATTCACACATTTTGGTCGACCATTTGTTGACATATTTAGTACCGATGGATGCTTTAATAAGTTTCAACATCGCTTCATCATTATCTATATCAACGGAAACACTGACTTCGTGAATGATATCCAAGGCGTCTTTCAATGCTTGTTTCAAAGCTTTTATTATAATTACAGGATGGATGTTTTTCTCAATGTATGGGAAAGTTTGAGCCAAGATCTCTCCCGCCAATATTATAACTGTTGTTGTACCATCACCGACTTCCTCGTCTTGAGTCCTACTTAATTCAATCATGGATTTTGCAGCTGGATGACTAACATCGATTTCTCTAAGAATGGCATGACCGTCATTAGTCAACACTATTCCGCCCATTGGATCTAACAACATTTTCAACATGGCCTTTGGACCCAAACAGGTTCTGATAATGTCGGCCACGGCCTTAGCGGCTGTTATGTTGGCCACCTGGGCTTGTCTTCCCGATTGTCTCTGGGTCGAGGTGTTCAAATAAACAACTGGAGCTTGCATTGGTGAAGATTAAAACTTTTTTCACGTCTGAATTTTTTTGGTGTACAAAGTGATGAATTTTATAAACGAACATTTTGCAACATTGGATGATTTGGAGAATATCAATGAAAAGAGAGACATATTGAGGAAAGAACAGGAGGAGATTCAATTGGTGATTAATAATAAATTATCTCCTACGATCGATCAAAAACTGTTGAATATAGAAATAGAAAACATATTGAACAATCCCCAGGAATATAGCATTGAGTTGAGGAAATGCCTAAATTTGAAGAATGAAATTGAATCAAGAATAAAGGAATTGAAAATTGCAAATGAGGTTGTTATCGATCATGATACATCAATTGAAGAAATCAAGAGATTATCAAGTAATGAATTGTTGTTACCTCAGATCAACAATGAAATTCATTCAAGAAGGATCAATTTAGAATCAAAATTAAAAAAAGTTGTTGAAGATTCAGATTGGCTCAAGAGCGCTAATTTTGATAAATTTATAGAAATATTGAAGCAAATCATCGACTTACAAAATGTAAAAGATACACCTAATTATCCTGAATCCTGGTGGGGGTTGGATGTCTTCTTAGATCCAATAATCTTAAAATTCAATTACCATTTTGTGCAGAATAAAGACACAAATAAATTATCTAAACCTGAATGGGCATTGCAATTCATTGAGACTTTTTTGAATGACAATCTATCAATTTTGCAATTAATTTTCGATGACATTTTTAAATCTATTGGGAAAATATCGACGTTTGAAATTATAACATGTTTGTTGAAACCTTTAAGGAGTAAATTTTTATCCATGATTGATATTATAAATTCAAATTCGAATTTGATTGAGAAATACGGTAGATTATTATCCCATTTAATATTCGAGGTGAATTCTTTTGATCAGAGATTACTAAATAAATACCTTTACAATCCGTACATTTCAAATTTCCATCAATCACCAGACAAAAAATGGCAAGGTTTGACTAGTGATATTTTATTGAATTCAGTGGCTATCGAAAATTGGGTTGACTTTGAGAAACAATTAGCAGTCAAACGACTTGAAAATGAACTAAGCTCACACGAATCGTTTAGAGTTGATTCAGATTATAAAAAAGTCGAAGACAATCTAAAACCTACTTATTCAAGCTATGGATTAATAAAATTGATAAATAATTTGAATACTCATTTTCAAACTTTAAACATAGTCAAGTACCAATTGAAATATGTGAGTAAAATACAACTTAATTTGTTGGACTTATATTTCAATACGGTCTCACAGCAGTATAAATTGTTTTCAGAAAAATTCAATTTCAAAAACAAATTGGGAATAATACCTGGAAGCATAGAAGAAGACGTCAAAAGAGATGAAGAGAAGAATGTTTCTAGTATTATTGCATTAACTGAGATTTACTGCTCGATAAAATTTACAATCAATGCTATGGAGAATTGGAACCAACAATTGATTTTCATACAGTTATGGAACACTTTCAAGAATCTAGATCCAAATCAAGTTGACGAAGGGATATTCGATAATTCAATACGAAAGTACGATGAATTGTTGGATAAAGTGTTTATAAATTATCAAGAGTTTTTCAAATATGAAATTAAGCAATTGCTTAAGAATTATATAAATACAAGTGTTTGGGAGTTATCAGAGACAAATCCGCCAAACATTAAATTGACTGCATTTCTATCAGCGTTGCCTAAGTACTTGGAGATGATTGAAAAAAATGTATCGAAATTCGATTACTATTTGATCACAAACGAAGTGCTCACATTCATATGTACTTTGCTATATGAATATGTGTTGACCAACAACGAGTTCAACAATAATGGTATACAACAATTCATAATTGACTTTAATTACATGATAAAAACTTTGCATAGTAATTTATTTTTGAATCAAGAAGATGTTACAAATGACGATAACGCAATGTATGTGAAATTAGTCCAATCGATAGATTTGATGGACTCGATTGAATCCCTTTCATCTGACGATGTACGGTCAAACTACGAACATGGTTTATCTCAGTTGACTAATTACGAGATCAAAAACTTGATATCAAAGCACAAAAAAAAATAGTCGCGTCAATCAAAACATTGAAAATAATGTTAGTTAGGAAAAGAGTAAGTACCAACAAATACATACACACATAGTTATTAACACAGTAGAAATTGCCAGAGTCCCCCAAGTCAATTAAAAAGAATCTGATAGTAATTGCAAAACTATTTTCTATTGACGGAACCTCTTCCATCGAGTTATGCAAATCAACTATAGTCATTGGTCGTAGCTCATCTTGTGACGTGAAAATTTCCGGATTAGACGTATCTTCAAAACATTGTCAATTGCAATTGATCCAAAACAAATTCTACAACATCACAGACCTAAGCTCCAATGGGTTATACTTGAACAATGAAAAAATAGGTAAAGGTTCATCTCATATTGTGAAAACCGGTGATAAATTGACGTTTGCAACCACGGGTGGGGAGTTCATCTTTAAATATCAAAACGGCGTGAAAACTTTTTTTGACGATTACATACTAGGCAAACAATTGGGCTCGGGTCATTATGCTATAGTTAAAGAAGCCAGGGATAAATCCACGGGCCAACTTGTGGCAGTGAAGATCTTCAACCCGAACAAAATAGGAAACAACCAAGAAGAGTTGAAGTTGAAACAGGAAATGCAGCTATTGATCTCGATAAACCATCCCAACATTGTCAAATTTGTCGGCCATTACATCGAGCCAATTAACCAATACACATCCACCACGTATTTGATCTTGGAGAAGATGAACCTGGGAGAGCTATTCCAGCGAATCATCAACAAGTCCAAACTAGGCCTAAACGAAACAAAAGCGTTTTTCAAGCAGATCCTCGCGGGATTGGAATATCTTCATTCGAAGGATATAATTCATCGAGATATTAAGCCGGAGAATATCTTGTTGGATATCGCGCCGCGAACCGACCCGGGCCAAACTCAGACGGGACCCTGGGACCCGCTGGAGTTGGACATCAAGGTCAAGATCGCCGACTTTGGGTTGGCCAAGTTCATCGGCGAGCTCAAGTTCACCAACACCCTCTGTGGCACTCCGGCGTATGTGGCGCCGGAGATTCTCCAAAACCAGGGCCAGTACAGCAAGAAAATTGATCTCTGGTCGGCGGGGGTGTTGTTGTACGTGTGTCTCTGTGGCTTCCCACCATTTAGCGACGAGTTGGGCCCGCCCAACATGAAGGAGCAAATCTTGCAGGGGAAGTACGCGTTTTACTCGCCGTACTGGGACGAAATTGGTGATGTTGTGTTGGATTTGATTAGCAACTTGTTGATTATCGATCCTGAGCAACGAATGAATGTTGAAGAGACGTTGAACCATTACTGGTTCAATGAGGAGGAAATAGAGAAGGATGGGTACTCGCAGGATGAGAGTATGAGTCTGAAGAGAGATTTGGTGCGTTCAGACACAGAGCCAATGACGTTGAAACAGAGATTCGAAAGTCAAATCGAGCCATGAAAAGTGAAAATTACCATGATACATTATGCTCACACTTTGTTGATGATTTAAAATATCTATTGATACAGGAATGTCCAAAGCAAGATTAGTATGGAGGAAGATTTAAAACATAACTAATCATGTGTCAACAAGGAAGTGAAAACCAAATCAAATAGAGCTTCAGACGTGTCAACAAAAAAGTGGATACCAAATCAAATAGAGCTTCAGAAACCAAAAAGGACATTATACTCTCAAGGCTTTGTGTTCAACATTTATAATTTGCTAATTAAGAGAAAAATCACAGAGCCAGAATAGAAAGTACTATTCGAGAAAAATAGTTACAACGACCTTCAATCAGTCGCACTTGTTGTATTTCGAAAAGACTTTTATCAAGCCAGGTTAGCAAGAAAAACTGATTTATCAGGTGAAATCGAAATGATTTAAGTTTGCAGTATTATGCAAGTAGTAACCATGGTTCAAATTTAAGTCGGTTCAAAGCCGTGATTATCCGGTCGGGATCGTGTTAAGTTGATTGCATCCGAAAGCGCAATAAATATGTTTTGTCACTTATCAAATGTAGTTCCGAATGGAGTTGAATGACTGTGATTTGTCCTCAACATTGTTGAAAGGAGGCTTTGTCAAGAAGGTGAGGTAATAGATAAGAGATGAGAGATTAAGATGACCATCAAATCCAAAATTCAAGGTGTTTTGAGGCTTATATAGATTGTCTAATAAAAACACGGCTTAAGTGAGACACTATCAGGTTTTTGTGATTGGCGAAATCACTGGCACTGCTATTGCAAGAGCATGATTTACGTTTGCGCTAGACTTGTGAGGTTGGACATAATATCGTGACAGGTTTGCGTTGCTATAAGAATTTATGAGACCGTACTCAAACTCTACTAATAAAACCAGACCAAATTATATTCGATCTAGATTTAGTTCCAGATTCGGTGCGGTTCACTTTCAGGTTGCTCAGATGTCTGAAACCAGGGCGGTTTGTATATTGTGTTTGGTCGCAAGTCTTTTTTCTGGAACCCACACGACACACGTGAAAAACTAGCCAAACATTTGGTCACACGATACTAGTGCAACTATATTAAATACCGATAATTAGGTATGTATTCTATCAAGCTTGGATCAAATGGAATGCAAATCAAGTATTTACAAAGCTGGAAAAAACAGTCAAAAAAAAAGTTAATTCTCATGGATGCTATTGTGGAGCTAAATTTCTTTACGAATGAATTTGCACACGGCTGTGTGATTCAGAAAACATAACACTTCTTAGACATTCATCTGAAACAAAAATTTAATCCGCTAAAGCTTGAATAAACTTAGCTCGCCAGCCAACTGGGAATAAGGCAATATCATAGTCGAAAAGTATAAGATACATCGGCATATGGAATCAAATTCTGAAACAAAAAAGAACTATTGCTTTACCACAATAGTATTTAATGGCTAGCGTTGGTAGTCTGATGTTTACTTCTTCAAAATCCGTATAGTGCTTCCTTATTAAACAAAATTGTTGTTTACTTTCTCTATCTCGTTTACCCTAGTTTTGAAAAACAACTTTAGTATGTTTTCATTTACAGTCTTCAGATCTTGTAAAGATTGAGGAACGTTTCTCAGGCTCTTTATTTTATCACTCAACGATATCAAATTCTTCAATATCTTTTTAGCTTGATTGGAAGTACCCAACTTCACATAACAGTCGAATTGGCCAATCAAACAATTCAAATCTTGATTCAACTCGACTCCCAATTTAAACCATTCAATGGCTTGGTTGTAGTTCCCAAACACATTCATCTCGAGAAACCCCAAATTCTGTATCGCGTCAATTAACCCTTTGGAAGAACTGATTTCCCAATGATGTTTAGCTAGATTGGGATTGACGTCAACGCACAACTGGCCAAGATAGTAATGAGATTTGATCGTGTATAGATCTAGGTCTCCCACAGACACACTTTTTTCAAAATACGTTTTTGCCATCAGTGGGTTTGACTTGTAAGTGAGGTAGTAGTAGCCTAATTGATAATACACATGTGACGACTCAATAGAATCCGGCTCAACACCAATGAATTCAGTCCAATATTCTAATGCTTTTTTATGTTTATTCTGCAGCCACGCAAAATCACCAGCTAGTTTATAAGTCAAAGGATGTTTCATGTCAAGTAGCTGTTGAATCAATTGGTTTGCATGATCAAAATCGTCCGTCTTTTCTCCTGAAGTAGCACTTTTCTTTATAATCTCAAAAGCCAACATTGATATCGCATTTGAGTCGCCCAACTCGGCAGCTTGTTCAATCAACTCATTTTCCAAATCTACCAAGTTCTTATTATACGAGCTGGTCAAGTTCCTTATGTTCTTCAAAACTTGTTGAAACTGCATCAAGTCCGATGCAATTGTGTATTTCGGAAGTTTGATTAATTCTGGTGTTGCTAAATTTTCATAAACTGTGGACAAAACAGGAACCATCTTACCGTAAGACAACCTTGACCCCTGATCAAATAAGATTCGATTCAACGTTCGTTTCGACGGTAGAATACTCAATAAATTAGGCCTAGTGGAAGCATACCTAACAAATCTCATAGTGGTAAGAACAAAAAAAAAAAAAAAAAAAAAAAAAAAAAAATTTATAAAGGGGAAGGTGGTTATAAAAAAAAATAAAACGCCAAAAAAATTAATTAAAATTTCAAAAAAAAAAAAAATTTCCCGTAGTCTAAAAATCAAAAAAATAGGCCTAATGGAAACAAAACCAAAAAAACCCAAAGGGGTAAAAAAAAAAAAAAAAAAAAAAAAAAAAAAAAAAAAATTTATACAGGTGTATGTGGTTTATATTAAATATTAAGTATGCAGTTAGTTTCCAAAGTCTATAAAATTATCTAGGTTAGGATGATGGAATTCCAAACCAACCGAAGGATCTACGAGCTGTTCCAATTCAAAATCAATGGGTAGTGGTATGTCCGAGGATGTTGTTGGTTTATGAGTGTATGAAGTTGTTTTGAACTCGTTTTCGTGTAAAAGGTCATTAGGTGAAGTTGTTGTCGTGGTGGTCGTTGCTATTATTCCAAACGGATCTAGTTTATTTGATTGCGAAGAAGTTGGCGTATCTGATTGGTAAACCAGATTGATTGAAAATGGCGATTCATTATGATTATTATTAGGCATTGAAGGATAAGGAATAGGTGTAAATTGGTGATTGTTCATTAGCAAATCCAACGTTTGATCATATCTAGGTTCCAGTGTGATATACGAATTCAAGTATTCTAATGAAGATTTTCCTCCAACTAAAACATGAGATACTTCGGAATCACCATATGCATGACTAACCTGTTGCCCTTCGCTGAAATCATCGCATATTGACCATTGATTAGTTGAAGAATTGGCTCTGTTGAAGAAATAAACTGAAAATTTAGGTTGGTGTGATAAATTGATTCTCAATTCATTATTATCTTCAACTATTGACTGATTAATTGAAGATTTTACAATTGACGATAATGGGTAAAAAATCCTGAATAATAACTTTGAATTGTTTGAAACTGCAGAAAAGAAATAATTCAATTCGTGATTTTTCTTTGAAAGTAAAACTAATAAATCAACATTTGTCATTACTGAATTTAATGTAAATGGAGACAAATTAATTAAATTATTGATCAACAAAGATTTATCATGGTGACCAGACTTGATTCGTTGCCAAGAGCCAACCGATAATGAACAACAGTCAATAAAACAATATTTTTCATTAATTTCAATAGGAGCTTGTTGCAATTTTGCAACTGAATCGGAGCCTGCTCCGACTTGGAATTGCATTGAATTGAATCCTGTAGGCGGACTACCGCCGTCCTTCTGTGACCGCTCAAACTTTCTTTGTTTGGCTCTTCTATTTTGGAACCAAATACGAACCGCCTTCTCAGACATTTGAGCCTTGTCGCTTATGTATTTTCGATAATCGGGACTTGGATTGGAACATTTTTCAAACTCTGAAATCAAAAAGTCCAATACTTCACCTGAAGCTCTTATTCTCTTTGGCTGGGACAATGTAGTAGTAGTAGTAGTTGACATAACCACCCCAAAGCACACTAAATAGATGGAAAAATTTTAAATCTGCTTAAACAAATAAAAAAGCAGAAAAAAAAAAAAAAAAAAAAAAGCGGATGGATATGAGACGACGCCGTTTGTAGTTGGACCACTTAAGATTGATTGTTTTGTGGACTGATGGGATATGAGTTTGGATGTAAAATGGTGAAGATCAAAGTCGAAAATAGTGGAAAAATAGTCTGAAAAGTGAAAGATGAGACAAACCAACTACTAATATATAACACCCATGTATGTATAGTGCACTGCATACAATTTCCAGGTTTGGTTATAGTTTGATCTTAAAGTGAAAAATGGAAAATAAAAAATAAAAATAAAAAATAAAAAAATAAATCTAAAAAGTTTAAAATTTTATTCATTGCCAACTAAATTCTGCATATAATTTACCAACCTTATTGTATGCATACCAACCTAAATACAAAATCTATTGTTATTTAGCCCAGATGCAGATTTAAATTTTAGTTGTATGTACAATGGGTTATAGCTGCAAATTGTTGGTATGTGCGCCAGTGCAACTTTCTAAATCCGAGCTTTTTGTCGCCCTTTCTGATTTCCGCTCAATCGTTTGAACTTATTCCAGACCACCCTACTTCATAGGCCCAGTACTATCATGCTATGTTTTGTGTATTGAATAGTGAAGGGTTGGTGCAGGTATGGGTATGAACTACAGGTGGAGGTGTGTTTGTAAATATAGTCTTCAGATACTTACACAAATCAAATAAAAACGTAAACAGAAACCAAATAAGCTGTTCATACACATGCAAATAGGGTTAAATAAGAACCTTGTGTACTAATTGGATCAACCAGCATTCGAGGAGGTACAGTGTCAGTATATATAAATCCACTGGAATGGCATCATTTTCATGCTCACGGTGTACTTCGTGGACCCCCTGTTTGCTCGACCTGACTGAATATTTCTTGGTATCGCCAACTCAACTCAACATGTACAATGATTTATGCATTTTGAACATTAGTTACACCTATCAATTTACATGCACTAGACTTTCCTAGCAACTATATGAAAGTACACCACTTTCTCCTGAAGATTAAGTGGTGACTTACATTCCGGGCTGCGACGGTTGAGTGTGACATTCTGTATCTTCAACTAGAAAAAGAGGGTGACTGGGA